>JANAVB010017596.1:4192259-4493742 GCA_029216955.1 Iris pallida | reverse complement strand
ATCTCCAAAGTAGCTTTAGGGATTGGAATTACTCCATCAGGAATTTGTTGTGGAGGGAAATCTCCAAATTGTATAGAAGTCATGTTCGTTGTGACAGTGTGATCATCATTAGTCAATGAAATGACTTTAGCATTGATCAATTCTTGAATTTTCTTCTTCAAGACATAACATGCTCGAGTGGGATGGTTAATGTATCTATGATAGATACAATACTTGGGATTATCAGTCAAATTGACCTCATCAGGTCGTTTAGGGTCTGGGAGCTGGAGTTTGCCACTCTTCATCAGACATTCAAATATACTTGGAATATCGCTTTCATCAAAGAATATTCCTCTTTTGGTTTCGATGGCTCAACATTAGCTGGTGCAGGTTTGTTTTTGGAAAGGTTTACCACCAATGTCTCCTTTCCTTTATCTCCTTTTCCACCACCTTTATTGTTATGACTTGGGCCAGCAGATGGCTTCTTTCCTTTATCTTCGGAGGTAAACATAATTCCATTTTCTCGTGCCAATCTGCCGTTATCTTCGGCTGAAGCAGCAGCCATAATAAAAGAAGGCCAATCAGTGAATTGAGTGGGCCCAATAAAGACAGCAATGGTGGGATGCAGGTTCATCTTGCATGTATCAATCAATGCTGCATCTGGCATCCCAGGAGGCAATTTTAGAGTCGCTTGTCGAAATCGATCAATAAATGCCCGAGCTTCTTCTTTATCTCTTTGTTTAATTGCTATCAAGGAGGACATGTTCATGTCCATTCCTACTTCGTAAAAGCGAGACAAAAACATTGCTTTGAATTCTTCAAATGATGATATGCAATTATCAGGTAAACTACGATACCAATCATAAGCAATGCCTGTCAGATAACCAATGAAAGCTCTAGTGAGGAGGGCGTCATTTTTTTCTAAATGAATAGTCATCATTTCAAAATGGTTTATGAATTGATTCGGAGAAGTTTCCCATCAAACAAAACCATGGATGGTGGTTTATATTTGGAAGGAAATGGAACGTCATTCCAGTGGGGAGGATATGGCTGTTTAATCCCCAATTTTTGGAGATGAGTTTTATGCTTCATACTCTCCAATTCTGCTTTTAATTCTCTTACTTCTTACAATATACCATTGGATTGGAGAGTAACAGGGAGGATTGGAACTCCCATCTGAGGAAGTGGAGCACTTTCTGGATGAAGAGGTTCAGGAGATGCCGAATCCTGATTAGCAATGGGTTCAGGATTGTTTAGGGGTGTGTCTACCCCCTGTCCATCCTGGTTTGGTGTGACTACTTGAACCGGAGGTGGAACTGTATGCTGAGCTGTTAGAGTTTGCTGCATGTTTTGCATCATAACCATCAGCTCCTTCATGGTTTGCTCGACTATAATTAGTCTTTGTTCTGTATTACCGGAAGATTCCGGTTCATCACCTGTAACATAAATTTCTGCCTCTTTTGAACTTACGGATGGACTAGTGTAGAGATTAGAGTCCACACTATCAGTTTCAGAATCAAAATTCTGAGTACCCCCAGCCTCAGAATCTGAAGAGGGCATAATAGATTGACGACTCCTTGATCGAGTATTCTGATAAACACCTTCAAAATTGTCAACGATCCTGTTAAATCTCTGTTGACTTGGATTCTGAGACGAATTACGTCTCGTTCCTCTTCGTCTAGGTATGTGAGAAGCCATATTAACAGAAGCATATGACAACTCAAAATTACGTTCATCATGTTGTTGAGACACATCATAATTTAAACGGTCAAAAACAGACCGCTTTGTATTAGAGCAACAACATTTTATTACAATTTGATGACTTTTGCAGTGATGATCATCATTAGGGAGAGTCATAGGAACATTTCTATCACTACGCTTTTGATTTAACATTTGGCGTAAGTCAACAGTAGGAGAAGGCAGCATCTTCTTCTTCTGATTTGGTGCAGCAAATCTTTGAGCCCCATGAGTATAAAGTGAGTTGCTGATCTCATTGGCGTAAGTGGCTGGATTTCTCTTGGCCTGAAGCTGCGTACGCAAGTCAGAAGTTGGCTTTTGTGCACAACGTTTACCATCAACATCGCGCGTAATCCTGAGATTAGGAATTCTGCGTGGTGTTTTGTTTGGAATTTGTGGGTTAAAAACCGAAGTTTTGCCCACAAAACGAAAGGAATTGTCTACGCTGTTTTCAACAGGAGACTGTTTGTTACGCTGTGTGCGTAGAGATGAGTCTACCTTGCCACATGCAGGAGACTTTCCCTTACGCGCAAGACGTAAAGTATTGATGTCTGCCACGTCAATGACGGGAGACGTACCCTTACGCGAGACAGGAGTATCTGCCACATCGAAGACGGGAGATTTTCCTTTATGCGCAGGGTGAGTTGCCACAGTGTCTACCACGCCCAAAGCGGGAGACTGACCTCTGCGAACAGAGTTAGAGCCTGCCATTGGGACTGCCACGCCACTGGCGGGAGTCTCAGCAACAGGAGTGGGAAGAATCCCATCAGACTGTGAAGAAGGTACGTCAGATTTAGGCATCCAGACCTTTCGTACCTTACGCGACTTCAACACTTTGGAGTGGCGATTGCCACCCCCAGCATGAAGCATTTCCTCATAGGCAGTCTGGTCGAAAGATACGACCAGAGTCTTCTTTGTCGATCCGATCGACGCATCGTCGTGTTGAGCAATTACTTTCTCATCAGAGGAGAAAGTCGTCCCCAGCAGAGTCGCCATTTTGTTTTACTTAACAAAAAGCCTTTACAACTTCAAGAAAAGAAAACGAGAAAAAAATACAAATTTGATTCTGGGAATGTATTGCTATGGAAGTCTGATTCACAAATGATCACTTTGTTCCTTGGACCACACAACGATGTTGAAGAAGCTTGCTGTCTTGAAGAAAAAGAACAACTGAAGAACGGAGGCTGTAGAAAGATATCGACGAAGTTGGCACTGATGGCACAAGTCAAATGCTTTCCTGCTCTACTTCACTTTGTTCTTGAGAAAAAGAAGTAAAAGAGAACACTCAGGAATTATAACAATTCTTTTGATTCCCTTTGTCAGATTCTCCCCCCCTTTTGCTGTCAAAATTACTGCCTATTTATAGGTTCAAGTCCTCCAAGAAATAAGCAGCAAAATAAGACCATTACGTATATTACGCATGCAACTGCCATACACGATCTCCTTTAGAGCTTTACGCAAGTGCCACATGTCCCACATACTGCTAACTGCTTGGCTCAACACGGTCTCCTTTACGCAAGTATTTTGGAAGCTGTACACAGACAATGCCACGTAGCCTACATATATACAACTACTCAGCACGATCATATTCAGAGTATTACGTAGACGCCATGTGTCCCACGTAATATAATCTCGTACGCGTGTCTTCTACCACGTACCCTATACTTATGGTAATTTGCGTACAGAAGAAAGAAATGATTAAAACTCAATTAATGCTTCCCTGCGTATAGTGGCTAATCAGCCTTGGGTATTAAAATAACCCAAATAAACTAATACGCGTATACTTAAGAGTGGCTAATATAGCCTTAAGCATTTAATTAGCTTAAATAGACTCTTGCGTATAGGGGAAAATAATTGAGCGTAATATTTCTCCTCTGTTAGCACACTAACCAATGAATATTGAGTTACATGAGATATCTTTTCGTAAACAGTGAAAACCATCATTATAGCCGTCTGCGTATCTCAATAAATCTCATCTGCGTAAAGCTTTTATGTATAAAATAGCATTTCCTCGATTTCAATATGTCTCTCCGACTTCTGTGCCATTAAATGTCAGAGAAAAGAATAATGTTTGTCAGATCCCATATCTCTGCATTAAATATAGAGATAACAGCCTGTTCCATTGCGTAAAGCAAACAAGACAGCTGTCAACTGCGTAATGCCCAACAATTGAAGTCTGCGTAGAGACTGATTTGTCTTGTAGTGCTGCGTAAAACCCAGTCTTCATTTGTCTTGCGTAAAGTGTTTTCTGCGTAAAGCTAACTGTTTTATTTTTATTGCTTCTACATGGATCAGATCCACAACCCTTAAACCAAACAAGGACCAGGGTTGCAGACCCGCACCCGAGTAGAACCGCTCTCCTTACACAATCCGGCGGACGGGACAGATCAAGACGCTAGGCGACTAATCTAGTCGGGAGTCTACCTAGCAGGCAATGAGATCAGGGATACTATACCAAGAAGAACATGCATGAGTTCAGTCCCGCAAACCAAAGGAATGGCACTGCCCTATCCTTCGAACCAAATTCCCAACCGGGAATTCTGGAAAAAATCCGGCAGAGTCTCCTTTGTATTCTGGACGGGAGCACCCTACGAATTGGGGCTAAAGTCCACTCGGCACAACCCGCCGCAGAATCGCAGAATCGCAGACGGAGAACACTAAGTCTCAGCTACCAGCAGCACTACGATGCGTACTGGAAATAAGTCGATAGCCGAGAACACTAAGTCTCGGCCTCCAGTAGCACTACGATGCGTACTGGAAACCTCTCGAACCCGAGACCACTAAGTCCCGGTCTCCAGCAGCGCTACAATGCGTACTGGGCGCCAAGCCAACATGCATACTAATAAGATAACCGCCTCGCAGGACGCACCACAACACATGTCCATAAATTCCTAACCCAAGCACAAACACCGCCACAAGAGTAGTTCGCCAAGCCGTATCCGACCGTGAGTCGGACACGGGGCATATAGGGACAATCTATACGTGTGAGTCGTGCTCGTATCCTCGGAGGTGTGGATGACCCGTCCAAGTTGTCCGATACGGTCGTAAACCGGTATCGAACCAAGCTATCCTAAGTTATCATCATGGCAGTTCTACTACTAGGCTACACTAATCATGATTATATAATTTACAAGTACAAATTAATTAAATGCAATAAAATCCAGGAGAGAGGGCAAGAGCCGTCGATGAACAAGGGATACTTGCCTAGAGGGCTCGGCTAGGTAAGCAAGTCTTCGGCGATCTGGATCCAAGCTAGCACGTCCATTGAGGTCCTCAGAACACATAATAAACAATCATTAGAATTAAATAATAAAATAATAAAATAATTACAAGAGATGGCAGAAGGCTATACCGTGCGGGTCCCGCAAGCAGCGCAGGGATCTGGCACGGAAACTGAGACACGCAGACCGATACGGGCACGCAACCCGAGACGCGCATGTATATCGAGACGCGCACGAGAATCGAGATGACTCGAATATTGAGACGAACAAGAAACAGAAACGTGCACATAAATCAAGACATGCATGTAGATCGAGACGACACAGAGACCAATGCAGCACGCCAATCGGAGCGAGCACGCAAACCGAGGCAACACAAGATACAATATTACACACAAATCGATACGGCACGCAAATCGGTACGTGCACGTAAATCGAGGCGGCACGGGTCACAAGTTAGGCACAAAGGCCAAGACACGAGGATCGAGGCAAACACACAAATCGAGGTGGCACGGTGCCCGAGATAGCGCGGGACTCGAGGCATCCCGCTGCCCAAGGCAACACGCGAATCGAGGTGACACGAGAACTGAGATAGCATATACACCAAGGTGTACGCGTATCGAGACGGCACATAACCCGAGCAGCGCGGGGCCCAAAGCGTCCCGCTGCTCGAGGCATGCACGGAGCTCGAGGGCTCGCTTCCCGAGACGTACGAAAAATGAGGGAACACGCAAGTCAAGCGTGCGCACGGCCCGAGGAGAGCGCGACTCCCAAGGCTGCACACTGCTCGAGCAGCGCGGGGCCCAAGGGCGACCCGCCACTCGAGGCTGGCGCGGCGCTCGCGGCGGGGCACGGCGGCTCGCCGGACGGAAGGGAAGAGGGAGAGGAGGAGCAGATCCATGGAGGGGAAGTGCCGCCGGGGTCGGCCAGGCTCTGGCGGAGGGAAGGAGACAGAGAGGGGAGGCCGGAGGAGCTTACCGGGATAGATCGGCTCTCCGGCGAAGGAGACAGCGGCCACAGAGGAGATGGCGGTGCTGGCGGTGGCGGCCGCAGCGGAGGCCGTAGGGGGCGACGATGATGGTGGTGGCACGGATGGCTGATGGCAGTGGCGCGGGTGGCTGATGGCGGCGCTGCTCAGGGCGGCCGGAGGGGACGACGATGATGGTGGTGGCACGGGTGGCTGATGGCGGTGGGAGCTCAGGGCGGCCGGAGGTCGGCGGAGGCCGGGAGAAGAGAGGGAGACAGCGAGCGAGAGAGAGGGACGAGAGGCCGAGTGAGCGGGAGAGAGGAGAGTTGAGGAAGGAGAGAGAGGGCCGGGGGGTGAGTGTGGTCGGGAGAGAGATGAGAGAGAGAGGAAGGAATTGGGGGTAGGGGTCGGCTGATCCAGCAAGTGAGAGGGAAGAGAGAGGAAGAGTGAAGAGAGAGGTGAGGGAGTTAGGTAGGGGGAGGAGAGAGAGATGATGTGAGGGAGCGAAATGACAAGAGAGAGGGGGAGTAGATATTTTGGAGGATAGACTAGGATCATGAAATTAATTAATAACAAATAATTAATGAGGGCAAAATCACCTCCAATAAAATAATAAAAATTTTAAATACACCCCAAAAATTAAAATCCTCCAAAATATGAAATACAGTCGAAATACAGTCATATACCTATTTCTAAAATAGGGATATGACAGTATGTTTCGAACTTGAGAAGATTCATCGACCTCAAGGAGAACAAACTGACAGGTATGAAGAGCCATGATTGTCACGTATTCATGGAGCGGTTAATTCCGATTGTATTTCGGGAATTCTTACCGCATACAGTTTGGGATCCATTGACGGTGCTTAGCATATTCTTCAGGGACCTTTGTTCTAAGAAATTGCTCGTTGATCGTTTAGAAAAGCAAGAGAAGGACATTGCGGTAACACTGTGCAAGCTAGAGAGGGTGTTCCCTCCTGGATTCTTCGACTCTATGGAGCAGCATTTGTCGATTCATCTTTCCTACAAGGCACGTGTTGGTGGACCCGTCGAATATCGATGGATGTACCCATTCGAGCGACATTTGAATCACCTAAAAAGAAAGGTAAAAAATAAGGCTCGGGTCGAGGGTTCTATTTGTGAAGCCTATATTCTCAAAGAGATTACAAATTTCTGCTCCTCCTATTTCAAACCTCATGTTGCTACGAATAGAACGAGGGCTCCGAGAAACGACGACGGATATCAAAAATTTAATGATAGAATAATGAAAGTATTCAATACGTCCGGAAAGCCTTCGAGGAAAATAAAGAAGAGATATTTGAATGACGAAGAGCTAAGGGCTGCTCAGTTGTATGTATTACTCAATTACGACGAGGATGAAGTGGAGAAGCTAGAGTGGTAAGTAAGGAATGATGAGTTTACGTCATCTCAATGTAATAGTATAAGCTAATATTATTGTACTAATCGGCGGTTGTTTCGTTATTTTCCAGCACATATAATGATGAGTTGAGGCTGGTTAGACCCTACCTAACAGACGAAGCATTAGAACAAGAAATAAGACGTCATTTTCCTTCTTGGTTGAGCGAATATGTAAGTAGCTCGGTAATTACTGGCCTCTTCTAATGCAACTGTGCAATAAATAACTTATTATCTCTTCTTTGATATTCAGGTCGATCGTCTAATTTCACCCGAGATTGAATTAATTAGAACTCTTGCCAAGGGACCAATTACTTTTGTTAAAATATGGCCAAGTTACTGTATCAATGGCTTTCGGTTCAAGTCGACAAATGCTCCGATCAGAGACAGCTTCCTGGATCTTGATTCCACGAAAAATAGTTGTTTGTGTATCAAGTCTTCGAACTACAAAGACGTCGATCCAGGAAATGATTTCTTTGGCATCTTGCGAGAGATTATGGAGTTGTCATATAATAATGGCAGAGAACCTGCAAAGATCGTGTTGTTCAAGTGTGAATGGTTCGATCCGATTAAAAATCATGGTTGGAAAATTGACAAGCATGGTCTTGTGGATATAAACTACAAGCGTAGATATCAAGGCTACGAACCGTTTGTCCTAGCAACTCAGGCTCAGCTTGTGTACTTCACAGCTTATCCGAGACGGGGAGCAACGAAGTCTGACTGGTGGGCAGTATGTAAGACTAAAGCTAGAGATACTTTTGATATTGACGAAAAAGCTTACCAGGAGGACGACCTACCTCTTGTAACCAATATTATCGATGTGGACTCCACGGAAGTTAAGCATTACACGACACATAATGTAGAAGATGTATAATTATTCGAAGAGGAAGACGAAGCCGACGAAGGCGAAGATGAAAGTGAAGATGAGGAGGAAGAGGAAGATGAGGTCGAGGAAGACGAACAAGATGATTATTCTGAAGACGATTGAGAGAGATATACTTATCTGAACTTAGATATTTTTTTCTAGAATATATTATCTGGACTTAGATGTTTATTGTAGAATGTACCATCATATGTTGTCTTGGTTATTATCTTGTCTTTGTTGTACTTTTATATTTCTAGTCTCTATTATTTGTTGTATTATCATATGCTATTATCAGGTATGGCAGGTCGTTGCGGATCGTTCCGAAAAGGGGGACGACGAGGTCATGATCCTCCGGTACTTCCTACAGGTACTGCTAGAGGATAGGGTTTTCCTTCGGTACCTCCTACTGGTACCGGCTATGGATCTTCGCCGTCGATTACTCCGATATATCGAACAGTAGCTGGGCCTGCTGGGACGACGTCACGTGGTATATCTCCTGGGACGAGTAGTTCCAGGCCTAATGAGAGTGCTCGCCCATCTAGCGTTCCTGCTGCTGATACGACGATAGAGACGGATGAGCAGATGGTGGAGGCTGCACCGACGGCCGAGGCGACTGCGCCGACGGCCGACCAGCATCATGCCGATGATGCGTGCGCACCTCCGGAGGAGAGGAGGACGGAGATCTGGGCCGACGGTATAAAGTAGGTGTTTTGGTTTATATTTTTTTTCTATTTTTATCATAAATTAACTTTTCTCATGAATATAATATGTCTGTATAGATATCGTCCCCCAGAGGTACAGAGACGCCTAGGTCACATGCTGAGGCATAATTATGGTGGTCCTTGGATTAACTACTCTGATGCTCCAGACGAAAGGAAGAACTACTGGTTTACGCGCTTCAAGGTTAAAATAGATTTGCTTTTAATATGAATCATATAATTAATTCATATTATATATAACTGATAAATATTTGGTTTGCGCTCTTCTAGGATATGTTTTTCTATCCACCGCACCGGGCCGAACTTATCGAGGGGATGTTTCATGTCGTCGCTGCCAAGCTGATCCGCGACGCTATTAATGATCAGAAGGATCGTGATCGTGCCGAAAAAACTAATCCAAGGTTGGATCACCCCTGATCAGTGGAATACGATGAAGGCTCGATTCGACGAGGCAATGTATAAGGAGAAGTCGGAGAAGGCCAAGGCGGCTAGGCAACATGCCTCGAAGTGGTGCGGTGGGTCAATTCCGATGACAAAACATTTCCACCGTCTGGTATGTCTTTCTCTTTTAGAAATATTATTTTAATACAAATTCGATAAATTATTACTAAGATAATATATTTAATTACAGGTAAGGAAGGTCGGTAACGTCGACATGGTGACCATCTTCCTGGCCACCCATCGGAAGGGCGAAGGCCTTATTGACGAGAGGGTCGAGCAGAACTATGTAAGTATTACAATACGTTATCTTAATTTAATACTTCGTGTCAATTTTAATATAACATAGTAAATATGATGCAAATAAATATTCATGTAGTTAGTAATAATAAGTACATTAATTAGAAATTATAGAGTACTGTCCATACTTTCTAGGCCGAGTATCAGAGGCTGCGGGAACGGGCGGCTGCTAGTGCATCTAATGCAGGAGAGGCCGGTACTTCCTCGCAGCCCACTCAAGCTCCGTCGGCGGACAAGCTGTGGATGACCACCGCTGGTGGACTCCATAGGGATACGTACTACGGTACAGGATCCTATGGCGCCCTAGTTGCGACCCAGTCCTCTAGGACATCTCCTGCTAGTGTGCATGGTCCACAGCCGTCCCAGGAGTCTGCCCGAGTCTACCAGATGATGGAGTCTCTCCGTGACGACCTGCTACGACGGATCGAGGAGCAGTCTCAGCACACTACGGACGATCATGTGCTGCTAGCACGATTAGATACGCTCGATCGCGGCATTATGGAGCTCATGGAGACGACTGAGAGGACAGAGCACAGCGTTGGAGGGTTAGAGCGCACGGTGATAGAGCGTAGACAGCACAGGTGACCATGACCGATAGGCTGAGATTGGTTACGGATTCGATGGTCCAGAGCAGTGATATCTACCATGGATTCATACAACCAGCGACTTACAGCGTTGGAGCATGCTGGTCCTCCGGGTGCGCCTTCATCGTCGTCGACTCCGCCGCCTCCACCGCCTTCTTCATCGACACTGACTCCACCGACGTCACTGTCTGCTCCATCGGTATCGATTTCACTTGAGGAGTATGAGTTGTTCTTATCCCTTCGTCGCGGTGGTGCCCCTCCTGCACCAGATCCCTAGTAGTCCTAGTTAGGACTGTTTGTTTGTGTTTGTTTGATCCTTTGTTTGTGACTTGGATATTTGTTGGTTGTGTAAACTTGGATGTTTGGATCCTATTCTATTTGTTGGTTGTGTGTAGACTTTGGTTCTTTGGTTGTCGACTTTGTTATTTGGTGTAGACTTGGTTATTTGGATACTTGTTGGTTGTGCCTATTCTATTTGTTGGATCCTATTCTATTTGTTGGATCATATTCTATTTGTTGTCTGCTACATTGTGTTATACTGTTGTTTATGTTATTATTCGTTTCAATTGGATGTTAATGTGCTTCTGTGGTTTACGTTTACCGGTGTTGAGTGTTCCACCGAAGGGATCGGCAAACCCAGGGAGAAAAGGATATCTGTTATACTGTGTCTTTATGGTTATCTTTTTAAACTGCAGGGAGAAAAGGACATTCTGTATTTTATTTTTTTATTTTTTTTGCAGATTTACCGACGTTTACCGACGTCCACCGACGTATGTTTGCGTCGATAAACATTGGTAAATCTGCAAAATTTTCTAGGGTACCGATGTTTACCGACGTCCTTATACGTCAGAGACCGTCGGTAAAAGTCGGTGAACGTCGGTAATAATCCCAGGAATTACCGATATTTAGTGGCATAATAGTCGTCGCCAATCCACCGACGTAACGACGGTAACCGTCAGCAAATTCCCAGTATTTTACCGACGTTTTGCGACATTTTTAACGACGTTAATTCACCGACTAAACGACGGTAAACGTCGGTAAGTTCCCAGGATTTTACCGACGTGTAGCGACTTTCAACACGTCGCTAATCCACCGACGAAACGACGGTAGACGTCGGTAATATCCCAGGATATACCGACGTAATCATACGTCGGTGAATGTCGATATTTGCGACGTTCGGCGACGTTTTAAAGATCAGCGACTTACGTTTCCGCGACAAGTCAAAAACGTCGATAATTGCGTCGGTAAATATTTTTAGCGACGTAATTTGTCGTTTTAGCGACGTCGTTAGGCGTCGCTAAACCGACTTATTCTGGTAGTAATAGTCGTGGTACACTTGCCAAGCGTGCAATATGTCGTATTTACCCCTAGCCGTTTACATGTCAAAAACAGTATTTCAAAACATACTGGTTAATGTCTTGTACTGGACTCACACTG
Organism: Iris pallida; assembly: GCA_029216955.1. Taxonomy (NCBI): domain Eukaryota; kingdom Viridiplantae; phylum Streptophyta; class Magnoliopsida; order Asparagales; family Iridaceae; genus Iris; species Iris pallida. Next base: position 4,482,085 of record JANAVB010017596.1, on the reverse strand, counting down.
GAAACGCACTTGACTCACATTGTATTGTCTGGACTCACATCACATTGTTCTAGTTTAGTTATTTCTATTTACAGCCTTCATTGCCATGCTCTCTTGTTCATTGTATTTACTTTCCTAGTTGTAACTGTTGTTCTATTTCAATTCATGTCTCAAACTTTCCACGTTCATCAAGTATCACTTGCTATAACTGCTTTATAGTCTTTATCATTTATTTGGAACTGCTAGAGGAGATGTGCTCGTTCTATCCTGACTGGATATATTTTTCAGATGATTGCACAGAGGATACGTATCCGACCTACTATGGATCCGAGGAGAGGATAGCTACCTTGGGTCTAGATTCTCATGAGTGATCGAGAGTGTAGCATTTGGGTTCCTAGAATTTATCTTCTATTTTGGAGATTTTTTTTATTTTTATTTTAGTTAGAATCAATTATTAATTAGGATATTGAATTGGGATCATAAGATTTTTGCCTAAGCCTATAGGTTAGGTATAAGGAAATTAGGTCGTATATGGTCTCTGGGGCCCCTAGATAGTCCCTAGTATATTATTTCACCATTTTAGAATTTTTAGGATTTTATGAAGATTTTTAGATAATTTTATATATGATTTTATTAATTTCCTAAGCTTCTATGATTTACTGTGAGAGCACCCAAGAGTTGTTATAAGGCCATAGAATTTATTTGGGCTCTAGAATCCTTAAAATATTTTCTAGATTTTTCTAGGAATTTTCTGGGATTTATTTAGAATTTTTAGGATTTTTTCTGATTTTTATTTAATTTTTTTGTAATTAAAAATCTATTTTTTATATATCTATTACCCAGTCAGCCGCGGGGGGCCCACCCGTCAGCCGCTGAAGCGGGGAGGGGCAGGCCCACGTGGAAGTGTGAGGGGCGGGTGAGGCTCGGTCTCCGAACCGCAGCTGGATTCCCAGCCTGAGCCGGCTTGGAGTTACTCCTAAGCCGAGCGAAGCTCAGCTTGCTCTGGACCGTTGGATCAGAGCGGTGGGTGCACGGGATCGTGCCACGTATCCCCCAGCCGGCTGAACTGCTCCCACCGACTCTCTCTCTCCCTATATATATTATTATATACTAGGTTTTCCGAAAACCCTAGATTTAATTCAACAGCTTTTTGTGGGAGAGTTCGGTAGAGTTCTTCGACTTCGCGGAGGGTTTGCCGTTGATCTAGACGTCCGTTTTGTGCGCCATTTTTTTTGTTAGAAGCGTATTGAGGTTAGGTTTTTGAATATATAATTTATTTTCTGGTATTTTGATCTCGAATTTCTGAATAATTATTTGAGTGTCGGTTGTCCAAAAATCAATGCGTCGTACGGTTTTCGAGATTTCGAGTGATCTCGAACTCCGTTTCGCAATCCGTTTGAGGTTTCGGAAAGCTGACACCGAGCTCTACAACATATAATTTTTCCAGAAATTTAGAGTTTCATCTAGTATTTTATTTTGTTCATAGAAGCCAGATTTGGTCAACGGTTCATCGATTTGGTCATGGTTAGCCATAATGGCGATAACTTTTGACCAAATCGTGATTTTGCGGCACGGTCAATTCCAGTGCACTCATGGCACTAAAATCTACCATGTTACACACTCAAACTTTTGAATTCATAATGTTTGACTAGTTAGTCAATAATATGTCTCGATTTGCATGCCACGGGTCCCGAATTTGGAACCGTGAATTTTCTTGGCCAAATATTTGTGTTTAGATTATTATTTCAGAATTAAATAGGTTAAAATAGGATTTTTTAAATGATTTATTCCAGAATTAAAATAGTATTAATTAATTTAACCTATTAGCCACTTCCTAGGATTTTTAGAGTGGGAATCGTTGATCTAACTTGTGGTTTTTATGTGACGGGGTAGATCGGACTACAACGTCTTGACTTGTGACTTTATCATCTATCGGAGCAAGCAAGTATCACTATGACCTATGTTTCCTTTATTTTATACTGCATGTTTCATATCGTCTTTTCACTATTACTCCCTTATGGTTCATGATTGTCATTGTTCATGATTACTATTGTGCACGAGAGTTAGAATCGGTTGGATATACATACATGTTCATGCCTTGCTCATTGTTTCCTATTGTTTACAGTTTATCGTATTGCTAATGTATATCGTAGTGGACATGTATTGTGAGTGAGTCGGGCGGGAGAATACAACAAGTAAGCATGTGATCAACGAATTGAATACAGACCCCTATACATTGATTACATAATATCAGTCATGTACCACACATATGACTGACGGATATCCTAAGCCGTCTACATGCTGAAAGTTCGTATTCTAAAACACACAGTACAGGTGACTTAATTAGTGTTGCTCTATTGTCTATTGTTCTTCTTTCGTCAAGTCTACCTTCATATTGTTATCATATCTCAAAGGTACTTACTTATCATACAATGTCATGCTTATACTTATCTTCAGTAAAATTCCTTTTATCGTTCTTTTATGCTTGTATACTATATTGTGTAATGTAGTGTTATGGTGATCTTGCTCCAATCCTGACTGGATAACTATTTTTCAGCTTTAGACGAAGAGATTTGTCCCGAGGTCTACGGTGAGTATGTTGGCGATCCTGACGTCACCGACGTACCCGGTTCCAGCACTTATGCGAATTAGCATATTTCCTTCCTTATGGATTCGCATTAGTTAGTAGTTATAGTTATGGAGTTTAGTTGTCTATTTTTACTTTCTGATATCCGGGTTTGTTCCCGAGACTTTCTGAGTTATAGTGGAGTATTTCATATTTATAATATTGAGACTGTTGGATATTTTGGTGATTACTGCTGGCTTAGTTGTGGATGATACATATGCGTGTTATGCTTGTTGTGGACCATTGTTATCATAGACAGCGTACTACCGCCGATGCTACGGCGTAGGCTGGACTTGGCCACGAAATCGTATCCCAAAATTGGGAGTGGGTCGTGACAAGTTTTTATGGTGGCCCATGCAGGTCCAATTTCGTAAAAGACTGCTGTCACGACCCGCTACCCAAATTATTGGACCGAGCCGAGTCATGTCCAGCCTACACTTGAGATAAAAACGTAGTAAGTTGTTCTAAAGACAACAGGATAAGACTAAATGTGCTAACAGTTCTATAAGTGAATAAAAGTCATAAATGCTCCAAACACAAAAGTCGTCTCATATAGAAATATGTCCAAGTACAAGTCTGAAATGTAAAACTGGATACATGTCCAGTTACAAAATATGTAGCCTAATACATGACTACACTAAATATCCCAAACAGCTATGCAAACTAGACGAGTCTCCCCGCAGGAACATCCTCGTATGGCAAAGCCGGGTCCTCGGCAGTATCTCCATAATATGTGTCGCAGAGTAACTCCTCCTCAGTAAGGACACCTACAACGTTATCCTGTCAGGACGGGAGCAAGTACTGAATCTAACAAACTAGCATATAAAACGTGAAAATGAACATAAGAGGAATAACTGGAAACATGGCATCACACAATCTAACATGGCAAGGACACATATGTTATAGAGACAGATGTATATGTAATGTTTAAAACTGTAGCAGGTACGTGATCGGTCAATAGATGTACAATGTGCAGGGGCACATGTAAATGAAATATACATACGTACAAGTGTACAAGCATAGGTGTACCTCCGTACAGAAATGCGGGATAATAGCCTACGGTGCAGTAACATATAAAATAAAACTTTGCTCGGTACGATAAAGGGGGCATGATCACGTACGCTACTATCAGTTTCCCCATAACCCAGATTCTAAACATGTGAGAGATACGTAAAGACTATTCTAAAACATGGTAGTAATGGAAAGTACAACATGTGATATTTTAACTTGCTACCCCAAGGATCAGCATTTAACATGGTTGGATTAGCAGTTCATTTATGTAACAGTATGTAAAGTTTGTAGAAAGTACTTGTCTCTAGCAAAGCAAAGCAAGCTGCGATAAAAGTGCTATAGATGTCTGGTAACTCGTCACTGTAGAAATAAATATATAAACTTAGTCTTTACACTAAGCTAAAACGCTAAGACACTAATTGGTACAACACGACTTGTGACTGGGCACCTAGCAAAAATGATAATTTTAGCATAGGAGACCAATATGGGATGACACACTACTTTAACTAACTTTCTAGGGTCTTTACACTAGTGAGGGGTGAGGTTCAATACGGCTAAAACTCAAAATAGCACAAAAAGTTGCAAGTCGTATTTATTCAATAAATAAATCAAATGAACATTGTGTTCCAACAATTTTTGAGATAGACATGTCACGACCCGCACCCGCTTTTTGGACGCGAGCACGTGAGCAAGCCAGCTACGTATCAAACGGACTCCCGCCCGACTCGAATACGTAAACGCTGTCAAGGCTATGGTATACTGCCAAATCATGGCAAACAAATCTATATCTCAATCCACAATAAAAATATGAAACATGAATGAACACTATGGGTCGTGGTCTGCAGCCCACTAGCATAAATGCCCGATAAGACTCTAAAGAAAATAACAAGAGTCTAAAACTGAATCAAGAAACATGATAACTCATGATAAGGTATGAAAGCACGAGCGGATAATAAACACGATAACGATACCTGAATCCAGCAAGAACCACAAATCCTCCGCCATCCAGAACTACTAGCTAACTCCATACAATCGCTAAACCTGAGGAGATCATCAGGTCCTCAGAGGACATAGCAAGATACATAATATACATGCCTATCTAACAGTTTTATCATGTGCAAGGAAATAAACAAGAAAGAACAAGGACAAGACAAATGACTACGAACACAAACACGAACACGAATACGAATACGAACACTAGAACAACTACGTATAAATGAACTGCCGGATGAACGAATACACGAGATCAATAGAAGAAACCAAACCCTCATCCCAAGTGTGGACTCACGGGTTTGAACTAAACACTAACCCTCGTCCCGAGTGTGGACTCTCTGGTTAGTACTAACCCTCGTCCCGAGTGTGGACTCTCTGGTTAGTTCACGGCAAAGCACCCTCGTCCCGAGTGTGGACTCTCTGGTGCAAATACTACATCCTCGTCCCGTGTGTGGACTCTCTGATGTAAATATCCTCGTCCCGAGCGTGGACTCTCTGGTGCAAGTCAAGTCAAGTCTACACCCTCGTCCCGAGCGTGGACTCTCTGGTGCAAATAATCGACATCCTAGTCCCTAGCGTGGACTCACGGATGTAAACAGATCAAGGAAAACACCCTCGTCCCGAGTGTGGACTCTCTGGTGCCAAGGAAACAATGTCAAGGATTTAGCAGTTCACTTACACGTACTCGTTCTATGACACGACTCAAGCAAGGTACTGACGAGAACTCCAAATGTGAAACACAAGGCCAAAACATGAACATGGCTATAAACAATAAAAACAACTCCACAAAAAATAACACGAAAAGCACATGTTCATAAACAATCAAATGACTGAAAAACGAAAGAAAATACATGTAAGTAAAACTGTAGAGGAAGGCAAGGTATACTTGCCTGGAGGTTGCACGCAGATCCAACAAATATATAGTCAACCGATAAACCACGAAGTCCAAGTCATCACAACTGTCTCCAAAAGCTGAAACAGATAATGCCAACAGTCTCAGAATAGTCAAATTAGCTAGGATTGCCTGTCCTTAAGTCCAATTCTGGACACAGGGGCAAAACGGTAATTTCGGACAAAAACGGTATCCGCCGTTGGACCCGCTTTGCACCGAAAAGCGTGCCAGAGTCAATCGTCTCTAAAGTCGTCAAACTACATGTCTATGGATTCGTTTTTTCCGATACGAACCCAATCGTATGTCCAAAGTTGGATTCCGGCAGGCCGTGCACAAAATCACCCGTTGAGTCGGACCATAGGGCCCGCAAAATGGTGATTTTATCAACTGTCTCAGAATCGGACCAAACTTGGCATACAGGACCAGAAAAATGATACGGTCCTGATGGCGCAAGTTTTGTCTCGATCTGAAGAGTGTGCACAAAGTAATTGGAGAATTTGCAAAGTGCACGATACGGTAAATTTCGACGGATACGGATCAAATTCGTCGCGCACACGCGACCAATTTGAATTCCGTCAAAGCCCACACGACCACCAAGCCGTTACGCAGCTTTCGATGCTTACGATGCGCGACCACATTGCCCGGTTTGGCGGGACAGACGTGGTATCGGAGGGTTTTTTCTAGATTTTAGAGTTTTTTTTAAAAGGTTTTTGATAATTTTTGAATTCGAATATCTTTGCACATGCTTGATAAAATCTGGATCTACAAAATAGGTTTTACTCTCGTATATATTAACTAAAACTGTTTCAAATAAGTTTTTGAAAACTTTTACTATCTGGCTCGGGAATACCCTTCTAAAACAGGGTGTTCACTGCTTCTACGTCCTGTTTTTTGGGCATTGATCGTCAGGTTTTCGAATCGATTTTGTGAATCGATGATTCGACCACATTAGGTTCTACTTGCTTGGATCTCTAGAGGGTCCTATAAGGTTTCCATATAACTTTACGAAATCAAAAACGATTAACTATGTGGAGAGAAACGGAGACGCGAAGAGGGGTACCTGGTTGCGCACATACTGCTATTTGTGTGTGTGCGAGCGGCTGTTGCGCGCGGTTCGTCGGCCGACGGCGGCTCGCGATGGCACGCGCGTGCGGGTGGGTGCGCCCAGGCTCGAACAACGCATCTGGGCTGGCGGTGCGCGTGAGGCGGTACGGTGCAAGGGCATACGGTATTGTGCAGATGGAAGCCCGGGCCGCCGTTCCTTGGTTCGTCGACGGTGGGCTGCTGTGCTCGCACCCGCTGGAAGATTCAATGTGAGGTCGGTCGATCACGATGGACATGCTAGTTATGGATGTGGGGAGGTGTTCGTATATAGAGAGAGGGAACAAAAGAGTTGGGATGATGGTGGCTACGTGGAGGTGCAACAAGTAAAGAAAAGGAAGATGAAGGCAGCATATATATATATAGATTATTAGGTGTGGGGAGCTGGGCCCTGGGCTCGGTTTGAAGGGCTTGGAACTTCAGCTCGAGTTGAAGGGCTCTTCTGAAATGGTTGCGGGCCTGGCCTTTGGCCGGGCTGATATTAGGCTGGGCCTTGGGTTTTGGCTGGGATTCTATTCCATTTCTATATACTTATATACACATATAATGTATACAAATACCTATATATATACATATAAATATATACAAATACCTATATATATACATATAAATATATACCAATATATTTACACACAATAACCAATTAATATCCATATATACGCATATATCTATATACATACATACAAATATATGTATATATATATATACATATTTTATACATACAATATATGTATACATATATATTTATATATATACACTTACACATATATATATATATTTATACATACACACACACATACTGCCATATATATCTATATACCTCTCTTCATACACATATATCTATAATATATTTATCTATACATACTTGTATATATATCTATATATACACTCATCCATTTATATACTTATACTCCATATATTTATATACCCATAAATACTCAATTAACCAATGACAATTATAATCCCAATAATAACTAAAATACTCCATTATAGTTTTGGGTGGACCTGTCCTACACCATCTTTACTGGCTCCAAAAGATCATAAAATTTGGTAAAATACTATTTAACAATAATAATACCTATAATCTACCCATAATAAATATTCAGAAAATAATTTCCAATTCTAAAAATATATACGAAAATATTGGCATTTACCCAACATGTCTACAAGGCTGTACTTGGTCCCACTATGCCTACATGGGCTTGGCTTTGGCTTGGGCCCAATCTGGACAGGTTTGGTACAACCGGGTCACTTAAACGTCAAATAATAATAATAATCAATAATTAAACTATTTATAATGGTCATGTCACAACTTGGCCTGGTTTTCTTAGTTATGACATCACTATGGCTCGGCCTTCCCCTACCATGGCTAAGCTCTAGCCAAAGCACGTCATTGCACTACCCGTGCCATGATTTCTAGTCGTCTCGTACTCCAAAACTCCATCATGGCTAAAATTATCTACCGTAATAATTAACCAAATAATTATTTATAAAAACAAATTTAAAATCACCACTAATTCAAATAAATGAATAAATAAATATTTAAAAAAAATTTCGGGAAGGGAAGCTACAAGACAAAAAGCTTATTTTTACTTAAAGTAAAGTACCAAAAAGATCCTTGTCAATTATAGAAATTTATTATAATTTTTCTGGAATTTATTAACCAGTACATGTATTTTATAAAAATTAGTTTTCCTAAGTATACAGAAAATGAGTTTTGGTTTCATATGCCAAACTAGTGGCAAAACTGTAAATTAAATACTATAAAAATTATACTAAATTAGCTAAATTAACATAGTATCTAAATACTATTTTTCCAGAATTTTAGCAGTACTTTGAGTATATTTAGAAATTCAAAAACAGCATTGCACATAATTGAAATTAAATAATTAATTATCTGCGTATTTTGTCCATGTATATAATTTGAACCAAAGTTCAAATACAGGACCCAAGGCCATAAATCAAGTCCAATATGACTTGTACAGGTCTTAAATGTGTGAAAACACATTTGGGCCCAAAAACCCATGCTAGGCTTGGACACCAAATGGTTGCAGTAATTTAAATACACCCAAAAATACAAAGTGGTAAAAATGCAAAATAAATATTAATATTCTAATAAGTTAAAATTATACAAAATGAATATATACATACATATGTTAAAAGTACATATATATATATATATATATATATATATATATATATATATATATATATATATATATATATATATATAAGAAAATACTTAATTATAAAGTATATATACATATACAAATATTGTATACATATATATAATAATATATATACACATGAAAATATATACATATATGCATATATGTATATAAATACTAATATATATATATATAATTTACTAAATATAAAAATATATATACATATATAAAATACTGCCTATATACATATATATATATATATATATATATATATATATATATATATATATATATATATATATATATATAAATAACAGAAAAAAAGAAAAAGAAAAAGAAAAAGAAATAAACACAGCAGCACAGGGGCTCGAACTCGGCCTATTGCGCGCGGGGGGGGGGGGGGGGGGGTTTGACTGGGTCGGGCTGGCCAGGGGTCAGCCCGATGGTTGTGTTAGGATTAGGATTTTAGTTAGTGTTATTTAGGTTAGGTTAATTAACATATAAAAATAATAAAAATCAATCCTGTGTCCGGACAGTTAGGGACACAGGAATCTACGTGTCCGTGCTATGCACGACACGTACGAGCGTCTATTCTCGTGTCCAAACACTGGACTAGTGTCCCTGTGTCCTGGCGAACCACGCACGTGGATTCAAGACACGGACGACACGAAATGAGTCATGTTACTCACGTGTCCGGCGTCGAAGGGGGGTTTGTCGAGCGCTGGACGACGGAGAAAGAAGCGGTCGGGGCGGCGGCGCTCGGGTGGCGCTGGGCGCGGCTCGACGCGGCGAACACGTCGGGTGGCGGTTGGGGGCGATGAACGTCGACGGTGGGGCTGGACGAAGTAGATGGCCGGAGTTAGGGTTACGGCTAGGGGTTTGGGGAAGAAATGGGCTGTGGTCGGCGGTGATGGGTCGGGGAGAGTGGTGGTCGATTGAGGGGAGTGAGGGGGTTTAAATAGGGGGGTTGAGGCGGTCCTAGGTCGGGCGGGCGGCCAGAAATGGCGGGGGCAGGCCGCGCTGGCGGTCGTCGGTCAGTCGTCGAGGGTGGGTAGAGAATTTACAGGAAACCCCCTAGACTCTAGGATATTACATAAAGGCCCTAACAGTCTAAATGCAAATACAAATTTGCATTCCACACTTAAAAATAATTAATTAATTACAAATTGATATATTAACAATTCTAATAATTACAAAACCATATTAAAACAATTCTAATTATTACATAATGATATTAAAACATTTTAGAAAATTGCAAATTGATATTTTAGTATATAAAACTCATTTAAAAATTATTTAAAAATTCTAGAAAAATTTCTAAAAATCCTAATAATTATTTTAAGGCTAAATATGACATTAAAAATTAATTAACACTAATTAAAATAAATTTTGAAAACAGGGGCTTACAAGTCTTCCCTCCTTAAAAAATTTCGTCCTCGAAATTCACAAGGATTGAAGACCCTACAATATTCTAACATAGCAAGCAATGCAACAAATGACTAAGGCTATGACCGAAACTAACCTCTAAGGTATCAAGCAGGAACGGGTGGTTCCCTCGCAGCGGTTGGATCGAACAAGTAAGGGTATCTCTCCCTCATGTCCGACTCCCTCTCCCAAGTAGATTCACCTGGAGAGTGACGGCTCCAAGCTACTCGTACTAAGGGTATAACCTTGTTCCTCAGCCTCTTCTCCCTCCTGTCTAATATCTCCACTGGCTGCTAAGAAACTGTAAGGCTCGGTCCGACCTCTAACTCTGAATGATCTAGAACATGACTGGGGTCTGGAACATATCTCCTCAGCTGAGATACGTGAAAGACATTGTGAACTCCTGCTAGGTTGGGTGGAAGTGCAACCCTGTAAGCTACCTCTCCAATCCTGCCAAGTATCTCGAATGGCCCAATGTATCTGGGGCTCAGCTTCCCTCCTCGTCCGAACCGGATCGTCCCTCTAGTAGGTGATATCTTCACTAGCACCATATCACCGTCTGCGAACTCCATCGGTTTGCGACTAGCATCAACCCAGTGTTTCTGCCTGTCCTAAGCTACTCTGAGCCTATCTCTGATCATCCCGACTTTCTCTGCTGCATCCGTGATCATCTCTGGCCCAAGCATAACTCTGTCTCCAACATCATCCCAAAAGAGCGGTGTGCGGCATCGTCGTCCATATAGCGCCTCAAAAGGAGACATACCGATACTGGCTTGGTAGCCGTTGTTGTATGAAAACTCTACCAAGTGCAGATGGCTCTCCCAAGATCCTCCGAAGTCCAGCATGCAGGTCCTCATCATATCCTCCAGTGTCTGTATCGTCCTCTCGGACTGCCCATCTGTCTGCGGATGGTACGTCGTACTGAACTTGAGCCTACTGCCCAACTTCTCCTGCAAGCTCCTCCAGTAGTGGGATGTGAATCTGCTGTCTCTGTCCGACACGATGCTCACCGGCACTCCGTATAGGCGAACTATCTGCTGCATGTATAGCTTCGCCAACTTCTCGGTAGAAAGCCCCACCTTGAAGGGTATGAAGTGCGCACACTTCGTCAGCCTGTCCACGATGACCCAAATGGCATCCTTTCCTCCTTGGGAACGAGGAAGCCCTGAGACGAAGTCCATCGTAATATGTTCCCACTTCCACTCGGGAATGGGTAACGGCTGCAACAAACCAGCTGGCCTCTGGCGCTCCGCCTTGACCTGCTGGCAAACTAGGCATCTCGAGATAAAATGTGATACATCCCTCTTCATCCCGTGCCACCAAAGATGTTCCCGCAAGTCACGGTACATCTTGTTAGCACCAGGGTGAATAGAATATCTCGATCGGTGCGCCTCCTGCAAGACTGCCTCTACCAGCTCTCCCTTCGGCACGCACAATCGGCTACCATGCCTCAAGGATCCATCCTCTGCTATAGTGAAGTCATCCAGCAATCCAGCTAAAGCCTGGGCTCGAAGTCTGCGAAGGCTCTCATCTGTAGGCTGTGCCTCCCGGATCTGCTCCATCAAACCTGACTGAATGTCAAGCGCCATCATCTGTATCACTGATCCCGGCCGAACTAGCTCGATACCGAGCTTCTCCAGATCCTTCCGCAAATATCGATCAATCATCAGGTACCATGCCATCAGATGCCTGCTCAGCGCATCCGCCACCACATTTGCCTTTCTGGGGTGATACTGTAAATCGATATCGAAGTCCTTCATCAACTCCAACCATCGTCTTTGCCTCATGTTCAGCTCTTTCTGAGTGAACACATACTTCAAGCTTTTGTGGTCAGTAAAGATTTTCACACGCTCTCCGTATAAGTAATGTTTCCATAACTTGAGTACAAAGATCACCGCAGCTAACTCTAGGTCATGGGTAGGATAATTCCGCTTATGAGTCCGTAATTGCCTAGATGCATAAGCAATCACTTTCCCATGCTGCTGTAGGACACATCCTAGCCCCTTCCCAGAAGCATCGCTGTATATGGTGAAACCTCCAGAACCTGAAGGTAATGTCAGAACTGGAGCGGTCGTCAGCCTCCTCTTCAGCTCCTCAAATGCTGCCTGGCAGTCCTCTGACCAAATGCACTATGTGTCCTTCTGCGTTAGCTTTGTCATGGGTTCAGCTATCCTAGCAAAGTCCTGGACGAACTTTCTATAATAGCCTGCTAAACCCAGAAAGCTCCTGATCTCTGAAACTGACGTCGGAGCCTTCCATGTCTCAACTGCAGCAATCTTCCTAGGATCCACCGAGATTCCATCTCTAGTAACTACATGGCCGAGAAACTCCACTTGGTCTAAAAAGAACTCGTACTTCGGCAATTTGGCAAACAATCTCTCCTGCCTCGGAATCTCCAAAACTATCCGTAAGTGCTCTGCATGCTCCTCTGGCATCTTCGAGTATATCAGGATGTCGTCGATAAACACTATGACGAACTTATCCAGATACTGGTGAAATGTCTTATTCATCAAATTCATAAAGACAGCTGGCACATTTGTGAGACCAAATGGCATCACCAGAAACTCGTACTGCCCGTACTTCATGTTGAATGCCGTCTTCTGGATGTCTGCTGCCCTAACCTTCACCTGGTGGTACCCGGATCTCAAGTCTATCCTGGAAAACACCTTCGTCCCGCTCAATTGGTCGAACAAATCATCTATCCTGGGCAGAGGATATTTGTTCTTGATGGTGATGGCATTCAAGGCCTGGTAGTCAATACACAACCAGACTGTACCATCCTTCTTAGGCACAAAGAGCACTGGCGCTCCCCATGGAGAAGCACTGGATCGAATGAAACCCTTTTTCAGCAGGTCATCAATCTGCTCTTTCATCTCTACTGCCTCCTTGGGATTCACTCTATAGCAAGCCCGGGATACTGGTGATGAACCTGGCACTAAATCTATAGTGAACTCCACATCTCTGTCAGGCGGAAGTCCTGGAAGATCCTCTGGGAATACATCCATAAACTCCCTAATGATAGGGTGTGGCGGTGCTACATCCCCAACTGTCGCACAACAGTTCGGCTCTAGGCTGATCTCCGGCCCTGTCCTCCTGACTCTGAATGGTGCTGTGCCTGGGGGACTGAACAAAATACTACCCTCATGACAATCTATAGATGTATGGGCATAGCTATGCCAGTCCATCCCCAATATGATATCATAACCGGAGAGTGGCATCACAAAGAATCGCCCCTCAAACTCTCTTCCGACTATAGTAATAGAGCATCTATAGCTAGCTCTAATAGGCACTGGTCCTCCTCCCGTCATTACTCTACTAATCTCCGCAGTAGGTGTAGATACTAAGTGATGTTCATGCATAAACTCTAATGACAGGAAGCTATGAGATGCACCAGAATCAAACAAGCATAGAGCTAGAAAAGTATGTAAATAAACATGACATGTGATGACGTCAGCTAAGTAATCTGGCTCCGAAACCTACTCCGGCTCCGGCTCAAGGGCCAGGCTATAAACCTTCCCATGAGGTCGCTTCTGCTGCTGCAGATGCTGCCCAAACCTCTGCTGCTGAGTCGGAAGTGGTCCTCTAGGCTTCGCTGCTGGGCAGTTCCGAAGCTGATGGGTGGCAGACCCACAAACTAAACACTGCCCCAACCTCTTTCTGCAGACGGCGAAGTCATGACCTGGTCTTCCGTAGAAAGAACATGTAGCTCCCTTCTGCTGCTGCTGTCGGGGTCCCGGGGCTCTAACTGGCGGGGTCTGATGATGTAGTGTAGGGGGACGGTAAGTCTGCTGGTGCGACGTCGGTGCTCTCTGCTGGAAAGCCTGACGCTTGGACGGTCCCTCATGATGTACAGAAGCCGGCCTCTTGCTAGACAGAAAACGCTCCTCACTGCTTCGGGCCAACTCTAGGCTCTGGTAGTAGTCAGTCGTACCGTTCGCCACTATAAGAATGCCAATGTCTGGAACTAGACCATAGCAAAACCTACGGGTCATCTCCTCTGGATCTGCAACCAGACTAGGAGCGAAGCGGCTCAGGCGACTAAACTCTGCCGCATAGTCATCAACAGAACGGATCTCCTGCTGGATGTTCTGGAATCGTAGCCCCATGGCTACTCTAGCAGTGGTCGAGAAGAATTTCTTCTTGAACTGGGTCTTGAACTGATCCTGTAGCTCCCCTTCCCGGAATTTTGATAATATTTTTTTATTTATTTATTTGAATTAAATGGTAATTTTTAGATTTTATAAATAATTATTTTGTTAATTATTACGGTAGATGATTTTAGCCATGGTTGAGATTTGGAATGCAAGGTGACTAGAAATCGTGGCACTGATAGTGCAGTGGCGTGCCTAGACTAGTGTATTAGCCATGCCAAGGAAGGCCGAGCCATAAGTGTGTCCTAACTAGGAAAACCAGGCCAAGTTATAGCATGGCCATTGTAAATAGTTTAATTATTTATTATTAAATTTATTGACTTCGTAGCGACCCGGTTGTACCGAACCAAGCCCGAACTGGACCCGAACTGAGCCCAAGCCCATGTAGTCATACAGTACGTTCAATGACATTCGTGTTGACGTATTTTGGTATGAGTGTGTGGGTTTCCGTTTTAATTATTTAATGAATATTTTCTAGTATTCATATTTATAATATTATAAATATCATTATTGTTTGATATTCAATGATATTTTAGGCCCTCATGCATTTTTGAGATTATTAGACTGTGCATGGTGGTGTATACACCGTTATTGATTTATTAAATTTCGTGGCTATTATTATTATTATTATTAATATTATTATTATGATTATTATTGGTTATATTATATTCGTCGAATAAATGTATAATTTATATGTGAATGTGTGTATGTAGATATAAATATAAACTATATACGTGTACGTGTATGTATATACAAATATATATATATATATATATATATATATATACATTAATATTGATATGTTATATATATATATATATATATTAATCTTGGTAGTATATATATATATATATATATATATATATATATATATATATATATATATATATATATATATATATATATATATATATATATGTATGTATGTATGTATATATAATAAGTAATAATATAAGCAAAGGAAAACAATTGCATAGAAGCAATAGCAGCAGCCCTGAGCCAGGCCCAGCCCCAGGCCCGCTCAGCCGAGCCCATGAGCAGTCCCGAGCTCAACATGCTAAGCCAGGCAAAAGCCCGACCCCCCTCCTTATATTAACAGTCTGCTAGTAGTTAAGTGTTTATATCAACCCGACGAGGAGAGCGGGGGTCTTGATCGACGAAAACCCTAACTAGCATTCGCCACCACCACACACGCCACCCTTCCCCAACGAATTCCTACGCGTAGAGGATATGACCCCCTAGAGATCCTAACAAGTAGAATCCAATATAGTCGAGCCATCGATTCACAAAATCGATTCAAAAATCAATGAAAAATCGTTGATATAGCAGTCTAGAAAACAGTTAGAATGCCCTGTTCGAAGATAAATTTCGATCGAACCATAAACCAATTCGAAAATCTATTTGAAGGCAATTGTTGACAACATATAGGGCTTCGTAATCCTTTTTGTGGATTCGAAAATCATCGACTACGCGTCGAGAAATCGAATTCCAAAGTTTCCCAAAAACCTGTTTTATAAACTAGAAAATTGTTCCACACGACGTGCGTCCCGCCATTTCGGGCAACGTGGTCGCGAACCGAAGGCATTGAAAGCTGCGTAACGGCTTCGTGGTCATGTGGGCTTTGGCGGAATTCAAATTGGTCGCGTGTGCGCGACGAATTTGATGCGCATCCGTCGAAATTTACCGTATCGTGCACTTTGCAAATTTCTCAATTACTTTATGCACGCTCGTCAGATCGAGACAAAACTTATGCCAACAGGACCGTATCATTTTTCTGGTCCTGTATGCCAAGTTTGGTCCGATTCTGAGACCGTTGGTAAAATTGCCGTTTTGCGGGCCCCGCGGTCCCACTCAACGGACGATTTTGTGCACGGCCTGCCGAAATCCAACTTTGGACATACGGTTGGGTTCGTATCGGAAAATCGGATCCGTAAACATGTATTTTGACGACTTTAGAGACCATTGACTCTGGCACGCTTTTCGGTGCAAAGCGGGTCCAACGGCGGATATCATTTTTGCCCAAAATTACCGTTTTGCCCCTATGTCCAGAATTGGACTTAAGGACAGGCAGTCCTAGCTAATTTAACTATTCTGAGAATGTTGGTAACATTTATTTCAGCTTTCGGAGACAGTTGTGATGACTTGGACTTTCTGACTTGTTGATTGGCGATACATTGTTGGTTCTCCGTGCAACCTCCAGGCAAGTATACCTTGCCGAACATATACAGTATTTACATGGTTTCTCTTTCATTATTGTAGTCCTTTTCATATTGTCACATGATTCCATATTGTGATTGATTCGTCCTTGATTGCTTTACTTGTTCTAAATTACGTGCACGTATAGGGTGTTTGGCATTGCTAGAATATTGGTCTCTTTGTGTTACCCTTTTTCTCGTGATTGAGTTGTCAGTTTCTATATCTGTCCTTGACCATTCTCGGCTGGGAGTATCTTGCATTGTACTACAGTTGAGACATACTATAGCTTGGGAGTATCTTACATTGTACTACGATCTATAGCTGATTCTTTATCTTGATTGACTTGACTTGAGACATGCCATAGATTAGGAGTATCTTACATTGTACTACGACCTATAGCATATATTGATTGATTGATTGACTTGACTTGCGACACTATAAATTGGGAGTATCTTGCATTGTATTACGATTTATAGGAGTCTACTTGACTTTGTATCCTTTAGGAGAGGAGATCGATACTAGAATTGGCTAATCTTGACTGGGATTATCTTGTATTGTATTACAGTCAAAATCTACTATAGATTGGGAGTATCTTGCATTGTACTACAAGCTATAGAGGTTAATCGATTGATTGGTAGCCAAGTCTAGTATTACATTTCCTCACGACTCGTCGTCCTTAGATGTTCTTCTTGCAGTGTTCTTATCCTCCATACCTGTTATTTACTGTCATATTAGTAGTCATGTTTTATGTATCTTGCTAGTCCTCTGAGGACCTGATGATCTCTTCAGGTTTAGCGACTGCATAGAGTTAGTAGCAGAGCAGGATGGTAGAGGATTGTGATACATGATACAGGTATTTGCTATGATATTTCTTTATTATTCTCTCGTGCTTTATTTTCAGTACCATGATATACTCTGCTTATTTATAGACTCATATCATTCTTGGAGTCTAATCGAACAATATGCTAATGGGCTGCAGACCATGACCCATACTTGTTCATTCTTGTTTATATAATTCAAGTGGATTGAGATATAGTTTAGAGTAGACATGATACCCATGAACTTGACAGCTTATACGTACTCGAGTCGGGCTGGAGTCCGCTCGATACGTAGCTGGCTTGCTCACGAGCTCGCGTCCGAAAACCGGGTGCGGGTCGTGACAAGTTTTTGTGGTCGCCCATGCAGGTCAGAGCATATCGTATCGGTTACATAACTGTACTGGTACAAGCCTGCGAACATGACTGAAACCTTAGAAATCTCAATCCACTCTGCCTTGAAAATTCTCCTAGAAATTCTCTACGTCCTTGAAAAATCCAAAATTGCTCTCGATTACACTTCCTTGTTTTCCGTACCATTGATTCACGTCCCTTCCTATTCCGGGGTGACGAACGATCGTGCTGTCTAGGATTCTCCAGAACTTCTTAAATTATAGTATAATATTGCCTGATTATTAAATTTTTGGTTGTTTATAGATACGAGAGGATTATAGAGACCATATGTCCTAGATATTTTTGAAAGAGTTATTAGCCACTAGTTAGAAGATTATAATATTTTAGTGACCTATGTTTCAAGGGAGTAGTATGACTAAAGGTGGGTAGAAGTCCTCGAGATTTCGTAAATACCAAATGACTAGAGAAGGATACAAACAATTTTTAGAGATTAAATTTAAGGAGATTGAGGTTAAGGCAGACTTCTTTTAGAAGTTTACGGAATAACTACGAATTAGAATTTCGAGGACGAAATTATTTTAAGGTGGGTAGATTTGTAGCTCCCCTTCCCGAAATTTTGATAATATTTTTTTTATTTATTTATTTGAATTAAATGGTGATTTTTAGATTTTATAAATAATTATTTTGTTAATTATTACGGTAGATGATTTTAGCCATGGTTAAGATTTGGAATACAAGGTGACTAGAAATCGTGGCACTGATAGTGCAGTGGCGTGCCTAGACTAGTGTATTAGCCATGCCAAGGAAGGCCGAGCCATAAGTGTGCCTAACTAGAAAAACCAGGCCAAGTTATAGCATGGCCATTATAAATAGTTTAATTATTTATTATTAAATTTATTGACTTCGTAGCGACCCGGTTGTACCGAACCAAGCCCGAACTGGACCCGAACTGACCCCAAGCCCATGTAGTCATGCAGTACGTTCAATGACATTCGTGTTGACGTATTTTGGTATGAGTGTGTGGGTTTCCGTTTTAATTATTTAATGAATATTTTCTAGTATTCATATTTATAATATTATAAATATTATTATTGTTTGATATTCAATGATATTTTAGGCCCTCATGCATTTTTTAGATTATTAGACTGTGCATGGTGGTGTATATACCGTTATTGATTTATTGAATTTTGTGGCTATTATTATTATTATTATTAATATTATTATTATGATTATTATTGGTTATATTATATTCGTCGAATAAATGTATAATTTATATGTGAATGTGTGTATGTAGATATAAATATAAACTATATACGTGTACGTGTATGTATATACAAATATATATATACATTAATATTGATATGTTATATATATATTAATATTTGTAGTATATATATATAAATATATGTATATATAATAAGTAATAATATAAGCAAAGGAAAACAATTGCATAGAAGCAATAGTAGCAGCCCTGAGCCAGGCCTAGCCCCAGGCCCGCTCAGCCGAGCCCAGGAGCAGTCCCGAGCTCAACATGCTAAGCCAGGCAAAAGCCCGACCCCCCCCCTTATATTAACAGTCTGCTAGTAGTTAACTGTTTATATCAACCCGACGAGGAGAGCGGGGGTCTTGATCGACGAAAACCCTAACTAGCATTCGCCACCACCACACACGCCACCCTTTCCCAACCCTTGGGCGGCCATCCGCCGCCGCCGCGCGCGGCCGGAGGCGGCCAGGAGTGCGCGCGCGGATTCAGCGCTGACCGCAGTCGCACACAAGTGCGGCGACTTCCAGGTCAATTTTCTTCCTCTATGTTTAATCATTTTGCAATCAACGAATTCCTACGCGTAGAGGATATGACCCCCTAGAGATCCTAACAAGTAGAATCCAATATAGTCGAGCCATCGATTCACAAAATCGATTCAAAAATCAACGAAAAATCGTTGATATAGCAGTCTAGAAAACAGTTAGAATGCCCTGTTCGAAGATAAATTTCGATCGAACCATAAACCAATTCGAAAATCTATTTGAAGGCAATTGTTGACAATATATAGGGCTTCGTAATCCTTTTTGTGGATTCGGAAATCATCGACTACGCGTCGAGAAATCGAATCCCAAAGTTTCCCAAAAACCTATTTTAAAAACTAGAAAATTGTTCCACACGACGTGCGTCCCGCCATTCCGGGCGACGTGGTCGCGAACCGAAGGCATCGAAAGCTGCATAACGGCTTCGTGGTCGTGTGGGCTTTGGCGGAATTCAAATTGGTCGCGTGTGCGCGACGAATTTGATGCGTATCCGTCGAAATTCACCGTATCGTGCACTTTGCAAATTTTTCAATTACTTTGTGCATGCTCGTCAGATCGAGACAAAACTTACGCCAACAGGACCGTATCGTTTTTCTGGTCTTGTATGCCAAGTTTGGTCCAATTCTGAGACCGTTGGTAAAATCACCGTTTTGCGGGCCCTGCGGTCCCACTCAACGGACGATTTTGTGCACGGCCTGCTGAAATCCAACTTTGGACATACGGTTGGGTTCGTATCAAAAAATCGAATCCGTAGACATATAGTTTGACGACTTTAGAGACCATTGACACTGGCACGCTTTTCGGTGCAAAGCGGGTCCAACGGCGGACATCGTTTTTGCCCAAAATTACCGTTTTGCCCCTATGTCAAGAATTGGACTTAAGGACAAGAAATCCTAGCTAATTTGACAATTCTGAGAATGTTGGTAACATTTATTTCAGCTTTCGGAGACAGTTGTGATGACTTGGACTTTCTGACTTGTTGATTGGCGATACATTGTTGGTTCTCCGTGCAACCTCCAGGCAAGTATACCTTGCCGAACATATACAGTATTTACATGGTTTCTCTTTTATTATTGTAGTCCTTTTCATATTGTCACATGATTCCATATTGTGATTGATTCGTCCTTGATTGCTTTACTTGTTCTAGATTACGTGCACGTATAGGGTGTTTGGCATTGCTAGAATATTGGTCTCTTTGGGTTACCCTTTTTCTCGTGATTGAGTTGTCAGTTTCTATATCTGTCCTTGACCATTCTCAGCTGGAATTATCTTGCATTGTACTACAGTTGAGACATACTATAGCTTGGGAGTATCTTACATTGTACTACGATCTATAGCTGATTATTTATCTTGATTGACTTGACTTGAGACATGCCATAGATTGGGAGTATCTTACATTGTACTACGACCTATAGCATATATTGATTGATTGATTGACTTGACTTGCGACACTATAAATTGGGAGTATCTTGCATTGTACTACGATTTATAGGAGTCTACTTGACTTTGTATCCTTTAGGAGAGGAGATCGATACTAGAATTGGCTAATCTTGACTGGGATTATCTTGTATTGTATTACAGTCAAAATCTACTATAGATTGGGAGTATCTTGCATTGTACTACAAGCTATAGAGGTTAATCGATTGATTGGTAGCCAAGTCTAGTATTACATTTCCTCACGACTCGTCGTCCTTAGATGTTCTTCTTGCAGTGTTCTTATCCTCCATACCTGTTATTTACTGTCATATTAGTAGGCATGTTTTATGTATCTTGCTAGTCCTCTGAGGACCTGATGATCTCTTCAGGTTTAGCGACTGCATGGAGTTAGTAGCAGAGCAGGATGGTAGAGGATTGTGATGCATGATACAGGTATTTGCTGTGATATTTCTTTATTATTCTCTCGTGCTTTATTTTCAGTACCATGATATACTCTGTTTATTTATAGACTCATATCATTCTTGGAGTCTAATCGAACAATATGCTAATGGGCTGCAGACCATGACCCATACTTGTTTATTCTTGTTTATATAATTCAAGTGGATTGAGATATAGTTTAGAGTAGACATGATACCCATAAACTTGACAGCTTATACGTACTCAAGTCGGGCTGGAGTCCGCTCGATACGTAGCTGGCTTGCTCACGAGCTCGCGTCCGAAAACCGGGTGCGGGTCGTGACAGATCCCAAGTGGCTCTCCCTCTCGCAAATAACGGCTCATTCCGGAACCAAACTCCTGCCAAGTCTATCAGCAGAAATCCTGCTGCCTCGACCTGGAGGTCATCCGGCATCCTAACTCCAAGAAGCTTCCTCTCTACCGAGTCTAGCCAGTCATCTGCTACTACTATGCCCTCTGTCCCTGAGAACTCCTTGGGATTCAGACCCATGAAGTCCTTGATCGTCCCCGCTCTCTGCCGTGGCTCTACATGTGGTGGAACCACGGGACGTTCCTCAGAACGCTCCATGCTCTGGCGGAGTAGGGTAGTCTGCTCCTGATGGGTTGTTAGGAACCCCTGAATCAGAGTGAGCAGCTGGTTCCCGTCGAGTGTGACGGAAGCCTGGATAGGTATAGTGATAGGGGGTGAAGGAAGTATTGGGTCCTGCCGGGCCTGTGATGTGGAAGGTGGTTGTGGTATCTGGGTTTGTGGATCTGTGGAGTGGAAGAAAGTGGTAGGTGGTGGTAGGGGTGTATCAGTCAACTGGTCAGCTGACTGGATATGGAGTGCGTCATTCTCAGGTGTAACATACTGGGATGAACGAGTAAGCACCATCTAATTACAATAAAAAGGACTTATAAGGACTTGTTAAAGTAAGCAATCATAGACAAGAAAATCTAATTATAATAGCAAACATGTGATGTTTTCCTATGTTGCAATCCTAGCATTCCTCTAGGTGTTCTAAGCGTCATTCCTAATGTTGTCTAATTACCTTAAGTTCCTAATTGCAGGCATGCTTGGTACAATAACGTAACCATACAATTTAGTCTGGACCTGCATGGGCCACCACTAAAAACATGTCACGACCCGCTACCCAAATTGTTGGACCGGGCCGAGTCATGTCCAGCCTACGCTTGAGATAAAAACGTAGTAAGCTGTTCTAAAGACAACAGGATAAGACTAAATGTGCTAACAGTTCTATAAGTGAATAAAAGTCATAAATGCTCCAAACACAAAAGTCGTCTCATATAGAAATATGTCCAAGTATAAGTCTGAAATGTAAAACTGGATACATGTCCAGTTACAAAATATGTAGCCTAATACATGACTACAGTAAATATCCCAAACAGTTATGCAAACTAGACGAGTCTCCCCGCAGGAACATCCTCGTATGGCAAAGCCGGGTCCTCGGCAGTATCTCCATAATATGTGTCGCAGAGTAACTCCTCCTCAGTAAGGACACCTACAACGTTATCCTGTCAGGATGGAAGCAAGTACTGAATCTAACAAACTAGCATATGAAACATGGAAATGAACATAAGAGGAATAACTGGAAACATGGCATCACACAATCTGACATGGCAAGGACACATATGTCATAGAGACAGATGTATATGTAATATTTAAAACTGTAGCAGGTACATGATCGGTCAATAGATGTACAATGTACAGGGGCACATGTAAATGAAATATACATACGTACAAGTGTACAAGCATAGGTGTACCTCCGTACAGAAATACGGGATAATAGTCTACGGTGCAGTAACATATAAAATGAAACTTTGCTCGGTACGATAAAGGAGGCATGATCACGTACGCTACTATCAGTTTCCCCATAACCCAGATTCTAAACATGTGAGAGATACGTAAAGACTGTTCTAAAACATGGTAGTAATGGAAAGTACAACATGTGATATTTTAACTTGCTACCCCAAGGATCAGCATTTAACATGGTTGGATTAGCAGTTCATTTATGTAACAGTATGTAAAGTTTGTAGAAAGTACTTGCCTCTAGCAAAGCAAAGCAAGCTGCGATAAAAGTGCTATAGATGTCTGGTAACTCGTCACTGTAGAAATAAATATATAAACTTAGTTTTTACACTAAGCTAAAACGCTAAGACACTAATTGGTGCAACACGACTTGTGACTGGGCACCTAGCCAAAATGATGATTTTAGCATAGGAGACCAATGTGGGGTGACACACTACTTTAACTAACTTTCTAGGGTCTTTACACTAGTGAGGGGTGAGGTTCAATACGGCTAAAACTCAAAATAGCACAAAAAGTTGCAAGTCGTATTTATTCAATAAATAAATCAAATGAACATTGTGTTCCAAGAATTTTTGAGATAGACAAAAAGCTTATTTTTACTTAAAGTAAAGTACCAAAAAGATCCTTGTCAATTATAGAAATTTATTATAATTTTTCTGGAATTTATTAACTAGTACATGTATTTTATAAAAATCAGTTTTCCTAAGTATACAGAAAATGAGTTTTGGTTTCATATGCCAAACTAGTGACAAAACTGTAAATTAAATACTATAAAAATTATACTAAATTAGCTAAATTAACATAGTATCTAAATACTATTTTTCCAGAATTTTAGCAGTACTTTGAGTATTTTTAGAAATTCAAAAACAGTATTGCACATAATTGAAATTAAATAATTAATTATCTGCGTATTTTGTCCATGTATATAATTTGAACCAAAGTTCAAATACAGGACCCAATGCCATAAATCAAGTCCAATATGACTTGTACAGGTCTTGAATGTGTGAAAACACATTTGGGCCCAAAAATCCATGCTAGACTTGGACACAAAATGGTTGCAGTAATTTAAATACACCCAAAAATACAAAATGGTAAAAATGCAAAATAAATATTAATATTCTAATAAGGTAAAATTATACAAAATGAATATATACATACATATGTTAAAAGTACATATATATATATATAAGAAAATACTTAATTATAAAGTATATATACATATACAAATATTGTATACATATATATAATAGTATATATATAATAATATATATACACATGAAAATATATACATATATGCATATATGTATATAAATACTAATATATATATAAAATTTACTAAATATAAAAATATATATACATATATAAAATACTGCCTATATACAGTATATACATATATATATATATATATACAAATATATATATATACAAATATATGTACAAATATATGTATATACATATATATGTATATATATACAAAATATATATATATATATATATATACAAATATATGTATATACATATATATATATATGATATATAAGGATGGGAAGAGCCCTGCTCCCCTCTCCGTACTCCTCCGCCGGGTGGAGCTACCCCCTCTCCGCCGGGTGGGTTGGGTGGCCGGTTGGCCTCCTCGGCCCGGCCGTCCCACTCTGCCTCCTCCTTCCTCTAGGAGGCCCCCTATTCCCCCCTCTCCCTCGCCTCCCAGGCCGGCCGTCCTCCGCCTGGCACTCCTCGCCGCGGGGAGCCCACCCACCTGTCGAGCCGCTCGGTTTCACCTCCTTCGCCTGGCCTCCTCAGTGGGCACTCCCACCCCCCTCGCTCAGCCTCGGCGACGTCCCCGCCGCCTCCGCCCCCGGCGGAGCCGTGCTCGGCGTCAGCCCCCGATCCCTTCCCCCCTCTCCGGGTCCCCCATCCCTCCGGCAGCCTCCCCGGCCCCTGCCGATGCCCCTCTCCCCGATCCCCTCCCCCTCCGGCGTCCCTTAGAGGCCCTGGCGGCGTCTGCGTCGGATTCTCCCCCACCCGTCTGCGGACCCGCGGCGGATCCTCTTTCGGACAACGCCGCCAGGGCCCGCCGGGGCGACATGCTGGACCCTTTCCCGGAGTCGCCTCTCCTCGCGGCTCCGCTCACGTGGCCGGCGTCCCTCCCCCTCGTCGTTCCCCAGGCTGCCGACGCCTCCTCCGCGGGGGCGCCCCCCTCCGCGCTTCCTTCTCTTCCCGGCGGATCCGCAGCCCATCCTGCCTCCGCCCGTCCTGCACCGCCGGCCCTCCCTCAGCCGTCCGTGCCCCCCCCCCCTCGTGGGCGTCGGTGGCCGCGGTGCAGCCCTCCGCGCAGCGGCCCTCGGCGAGCCTCCCCTCCGCCCAGTCGTCCTCGGCTACGTGGACGGCTCCTCCGCCTCCCTACGACCTCCGGAGCTTCCGGCGCGCGCTGGAGGCCACTCCCCCCCCCCCCTCCGCCTCTCTTGACCGGCCCCGCCTCGCGGGCTCCGGCGGCCTCCGTGCCGCCCCGTGATACCTCGCCGGACCCGCCTCCCCGTCTTCCCCATGGGCGCCTCCCGGTTCTCCCCCTCTCCTCGGCCGGCGTCCGCGCCTCTCCCGCGCCGGCCTTCCCTGCAGGTTCCTCCTCCGGCGCGTCGCCGCCTTTCCGGCCCCTCCGGCATGGTGTTTGGTCGTCTCCTGGCGTGCCCTAGCAGCTGCCGGTCGTCTCCTGGCGTGCCCTTACTTGCCTCCCGCCGGTGCTCCCCCCCCCCCCCCCCTCTCTCCCCTGCCGGCGGCTGCCCTCCTCTTCCCGGTGGACGCATCCCCCCCCACTCACCGTCTTTCCTCCCCCGCCCCCCGGCCTGCGCCCCCCCCCCCAACCCTGCCGGTGCTCCCCCCCACCCCTCTTCGTCTTCCCAGATCCCTCCCCCTTCTATTCTGACCGGATCCGCCGGCCGACGGAGTCCCTGCTTGGCCCCTCGCCGGAGATCATGGCACGGTGCCACCCCTCCCTAGGGCCGCGCGCCCACCTCGGGTCGCGTGCCAACCTTGCTCAGCGCGCCGCATGGGGCAGTGTGCGCCCTCCTTTGGGCAGGCCACCTGTCCCCCCCCCCTCGGGACTTGTGCTTTCCCCCCCTCATGCGTCGGTTTCCCTTTTCAAAATTTGAATTTATTTTCAAATTTTGAAAAAAAAAATTCATAGGGCCGAGCGCCCACACCTGCCCCTTACCTGCCCCTTAGGTTCTAATTTTCCTGAATTTTTATTACTGCAACCTTGTTTATCAGAGTGAGTTTTGTGTTTCTCAGCTCTGTCACCTCTTGTATGCTCTCTTTTTGAGCTTTCCCTTATCAATAAAATTTTCTTTTGTCCAAAAAAAAAAAAAGTATATACATATATATATAAATATATATATAAATAACAGAAAAAAAGAAAAAGAAAAAGAAATAAACACAGCAGCACAGGGGCTCGAACTCGGCCCACTACGCCCGGGGGGGAGGGGTTTGACTGGGTCGGGCTGGCCAGGGGGTCAGCCCGATGGTTGTGTTAGGATTAGGGTTTTAGTTAGTGTTATTTAGGTTAGGTTAATTAACATATAAAAATAATAAAAATCAATCCTGTTTCCGGACAGTTAGGGACATAGGAATCTACGTGTCCGTGCTATGCAGGACACGTACGAGCGTCTATTCTCGTGTCCAAACACTGGACTAGTGTCCCCGTGTCCTGGCGAACCACGCACGTGGATTCGAGACACGGACGACACGAGATGAGTCCTGTTACTCACGTGTCCAACGTCGAAGGGGGGTTTGTCGAGCGCTGGACGGCGGAGAAGCGGTCGGGGCGGCGGCGCTCGGGTGGCGCTGGGCGCGGCTCGACGCGGCGAACACGTCGGTGGCGATTGGGGGCGGTGAACGTCGACGGTAGGGCTGGACGAAGTAGATGGCCGGAGTTAGGGTTACGGCTAGGGGTTTGGGGAAGAAATGGGGCTGTGGTCGGCGGTGATGGGTCGGGGAGAGTGGTGGTCGACTGAGGGGAGTGTGGGGGTTTAAATAGGGGGGTTGAGGCAGTCCTAGGTCGGTCGGGCGACCGGAAATGGCGGGGGCAGGCCGCGCTGGCAGTCGTCGGGGGTGGGTAGGGAATTTACAGGAAACCCCCTAGACTCTAGGATATTACATAAAGGCCCTAACAGTCTAAATGCAAATACAAATTTGCATTCCACACTTAAAAACAATTAATTAATTACAAACTGATATATTAACAATTCTAATAATTACAAAACCATATTAAAACAATTCTAATTATTACATAATGATATTAAAACATTTTAGAAAATTACAAATTGATATTTTAGTATATAAAGCTCATTTAAAAATTATTTAAAAATTCTAGAAAAATTCCTAAAAATCCTAATAATTATTTTAAGGCTAAATATGACATTAAAAATTAATTAACACTAATTAAAATAAATTTTGAAAAACAGGGGCTTACAACTGCGAACTCGTGGTAGTACTTAAGTTAGTCGTACTACTGCGAGCCTGCGAATAGAGTTGAAGTAGGAGGTTATATCATCTACAGTAGGATTTTCGACCTTATGAGTCTATTTTATCTTAGGATCTTATTGTCTCTTAAATTGCATCTTGCTTGATTCCGTCCGTGATTTCTTCGATATGTTTGTATCTACCGTTCTAACCATATCCTTTCTTCCTTTTAGTTCGCAATGGTTGAGACAAGGCGCAGTGCGATCCGTAAGGGGAAAAGGGTAGCTAACCCATATGCTACTCCCGAACCCGAGGGATCGACAGCAAAGAGTACTGGGTTCGTAGAGCCTTCTTTAGTTTTAGTTGTTATGCATGCTTAGTTAGTTCGTAGTATGCTTATTATTGATTAGTTCCTTTATGTTCCTAGCCATTATCTCTCCGTGACTTAGCTTAAGAAATTATTGTTTGTAAGAGTTAGGTATTATACTATGCTATTTGTGATGTTTTGATTTTTTAGGACAAAAATCTTTTAAGGGAAATAGTTTGTATCATTTGGGTTTCTAGAATTTATCTTCTATTTTGGAGATTTTTTATTTTTATTTTAGTTAGAATCAATTATTAAATAGGATATTGAATTGGGATCGTAAGATTTTTGCCTAAGCCTATAGGTTAGGTATAAGAAAATTAGGTCGTATATGGTCACTGGGGCCCCTAGATAGTCCCTAGTATATTATTTCACCATTTTAGAAATTTTAGGATTTTATGAAGTTTTTTAGATAATTTTATTAATTTCCTAAGCTTCTATGATTTACTGTGAGAGCATCCGAGAGTAGTTATGAGGCCAAAGAATTTATTTGGGCTCTAGAATCCTTAAAATATTTTCTAGATTTTTCTAGGAATTTTTAGGAATTTTCTGGGATTTATTTGGAATTTTTAGGATTTTTTCTGATTTTTATTTAATTTTCTGTAATTAAAAATCTATTTTCTATATATCTATTACCCAGTCAGCCGCTGAAGCGGGGAGGGGCAGGCCTACGTGGAAGTGTGAGGGGCAGGTGAGGCTTGGTCTCCGAGCCGCAGCTGGATTCCCAGTCCGAGCCGGCTTGGAGTTACTCCTAAACCGAGCCAAGCTCAGCTTGCTCTGGACCGTTGGATCAGAGCGGTGGGTGCACGGGATCGTGCCACGTGTCCCCCAGCCTGCTGAACTGCTCCCATCGACTCTCTCTCCCTATATATATTATTATATATTAGGTTTTCCGAAAACCCTAGATTTAATTCAGGAGCTTTTTGTGGGAGAGTTTGGTAGAGTTCTTCGACTTCGCGGAGGGTTTGCCGTTGATCTAGACGTCCGTTTTGCGTACTGTTTTTTTGTTAGAAGCGTATTGAGGTTAGGTTTCTGAATATATAATTTATTTTCTGGTATTTTGATCTCAAATTTCTGAATAATTATTTGAGTGTCGGTTGTCCAAAAATTAATGCGTCGCACGATTTTCGAGATTTCAAGTGATCCCGAACTCCGTTTCACGATCCGTTTGAAGTTTTGGAAAGCTGACACCGAGCTCTACAACATATAATTTTTCTAGAAATTCAAAGTTTCATCTAGTATTTTACTTTGTTCATAGAAGCCAGATTTGGTCAACGGTTCATCGATTTGGTCATGGTTAGCCATAATGGCGATAACTTTTGACCAAATCGTGATTTTGCGGCACGGTCAATTCCAGTGCACTCATGGCACTAAAATCTACCATGTTGCACACTCAAACTTTTGAATTCATAATGTTTGACTAGTTAGTCAACAATGTCTCGGTTTGCGTGCCACGGGTCCCGAATTTGGAACCGTAAATTTTCTTGGCCAAATATTTGTGTTTAGATTGTTATTTCAGAATTAAATAGATTAAAATAGGATTTTTAAATGATTTATTCCAGAATTAAAATAGTATTAATTAATTTAACCCATTAGCCACTTCCTAGGATTTTTAGAGTGGGAATCGTTGATCTAACTTGTGGTTTTTATGTGACGGGGTAGATCGGACTACGACGTCTTGACTTGTGACTTTATCATCTATCGGAGCAGGCAAGTATCACTATGACATATGTTTCCTTTATTTTATACTGCATGTTTCATATCGTCTTTTCACTATTACTCCCTTATGGTTCATGATTGTCATTGTTCATGATTACTATTGTGCACGAGAGTTAGAATCGGTTGGATATACATACATGTTCATGCCTTGCTCATTGTTTCCTATTGTTTACAGTTTATCGTATTGTTAATGTGTATCATAGTGGATATGTATTGTGATTGAGTCGGGCGGGGGAATACAACAAGTAAGCATGTGGTCAACGAACTGAATACAGACCCCTATACATTGATTGTATAATATCAGTAATGCACCACACGTATGACTGACGGATATCCCAAGCCGTCTACATGCTGAAAGTTGGTATTCTAAAACACACAGTACACGTGACTTAATCAGTGTTGCTCTATTGTCTATTGTTCTTCTTTCGTCAAGTCTACCTTCATATTGTTATCATGTCTCAAAGGTACTTACTTATCATACAATGTCATGCCTATACTTATCTTCAGTAAAATTCCTTTTATCGTTCCTTCATGCTTGTATACTATATTGTGTAATGTAGTGTTAAGGTGATCTTGCTCCAATCATGACTGGATAACTATTTTTCAGCTTTAGACGAAGAGATTTGCCCCGAGGTCTACGGTGAGTATGTTGGCGATCCTGACGTCACCGACGTACCCGGTTCCAGCACTGATACGAATTAGCATATTTCCTTCCTTATGGATTCGCATTAGTTAGTAGTTATAGTTATGGAGTTTAGTTGTCTATTTTTACTTTCTGCTATCCGGGTTTGTTTCCGATACTTTTTGAGTTGTAGTGGATTATTTCATATTTATAATATTGAGACTATTGGATATTTTGGTGATTATTGCTGGCTTAGTTGTAGATGATACATATGCGTGTTGTGCTTGTTGTGGACCATTGTTATCATAGACAACGTACTACCGCCGATGCTGCGGCGTAGGCTGGACTTGGCCACGAACTCGTATCCCAAAATTGGAAGTGGGTCGTGACATAGAGACCTAGTTTAGTTGACTCGTTTTAGATTCTCTGTTTGAACTTAATTTATAATAAGTGGAGATTTTGATATTGTATTTGAGATTTGTTTTGAATATTATTTTAGTAGTTGTTGTTGATGTTTAGTCTTTATAGTTACTTAGACTTCTGTGATATCTTATCGTGCTTTAGACTGTGGTTGAGTATTACCATATCTTTATACTTGTCCTCCATTCGGAGTTGAGATCTATGACATGTACATGTAGGAGCCTAAAAATTAATGGACGCCCCTCTCAACAAAACTCCAGCATCAAGTGGCACCAGATCACTAAGTTGTGCCAGTCTCAGGTTGCGCTTAAGCCAGGATGCGCGAGCTCCACGTAGCAAGCATCCTCGAGAAGCTGTAACGGCTGCAATCATTACTGATAGCTCGTCAGTCGAAGAAAATCTATTCGATTTTCGTGCAACGCGACACTCGAGAAGATTTTGTCAGCATGCAATTAATGCTGACAGATAGCTTGCACAAGTTATCAAGAAGTGTGAGGATCAATCATCATAGCGTAGAAGACCCAGTCAAAAGCGCCAAACGTCAAGTTGTGCGCTCGCGCCACCTAGAGTTTTGGCGCCACCTGATCAACTTTTGTTCAGAAGGAGGATGATGTGGCGCACATGCCACTAATCTCGAAGGACGTGTCTACTACACTGCCCACGACCACGCATATCTCACTCAAACGATGCCACGCGTCCCCAGCAGTTCAAGTAACCGTTCGCGCAACTGGATAGAAGGCACGCACCTGAAGTGCGCGCAACTCAGAAAACAGTTATTTCAGAACTCTATAAATAGAGTTTTCAAATCAGTTCTAAAACAGAATTAATGATCATAATCTACTGACAAAGTGCTGTTGCATTCTCCAGAGGCTTGTGTCTTCGATATCACATCGACCAAGGAATAAAATGAGCGTATTCTGATCAGATTTCTATAGTTGTACTTTCCCAAAAATTAATTGTACTCTTGTACTTTTTTATTAGTTTGTAATCAAACTTTTGTTTTTGCAAACAGTACATTATATCATTGTGTGAGTTAGCGACCTAGAATAACATTCTACCACCGATTCTGTGGCGTAGGCTTGGCGCTGTTACATACTCGTGCCCCTATACCAGGTGCGGGTCGTGACAGACTATAAGCTTAAAGGAAAAGTAACAAAAAAGTTTGGGTTTTAGGAGAGAGAGAATTGAAGAAGAAGGCAAAAGAAAAAAAAAACAAATTGACTTATATACCAATTTTTGGGCAGCCCAAGTAAATTTTCCTAGTGACAAACTAGTAAATAAATATAAAAAATGAATTAGCCCTGAGCAAATTTAGATGTGCCTTAATAACGGAAAATTCTAAGGGCACTTCATATTTTTCTTAGGACAGCCCATTACTTCAGGACAGTCCAGATTTTGCAATTTTATTCAGGACAGCCCCAAATTTACTTTGGGCTGCCCAACCCCCTAAACCTTCCCAAAATTCTTCATTTTTAATTTATATTCTCTCCCTTCAAATTCTCAAGCCCCTTTCTCTCCAACTCCTCCAATTCCAAGCAATGTCTAAAATGGTTAGATAAAATAGTTTTAGAACTAATTTATGGTTGATATACGAACTTTCGAACCCTAAAAGTTAAATTTAGGGTTTCAAAAAACCAAACAGAGCTGACAGTCGGACTTCAAAGCCACAAGACTGTAGGCAAATTCTACAGTCCTATAGTATATATAGGACTTAGAATTTTTCTATAGTTCTATAATATATGTAGGACTGTAGAAAATCCTCCAGTCCTGAATTATATGTGGACTGTAGAATTTTCTACAGTCTTGTATAGAAGCAGGACTTTAGAATTTCCTTACAATCCTAAAGGATTGGGAGCCAAAATATATGTTGACAGTGAGTTGCAATTAGGACTGTCAACTAGCTGACAGTCATATCATAATTTGACAGTCCTAAATGATTGTGGGCTTTAATATACTGACAGTGAGTTTCAATTAGGATGACAGTCCTAATATCTTATAGGACTGTCAACAAATTGACAGTCCAAAAGCGAAGGTAGGACTCTCAACTTTGTTAACAGTCCTACATCATGGTAGGACTCTTAACTTTGTTGACAGTCCTAAAGTAAAAAATTGTGGCTGCTCTCAAGTAAAAAAAATTGAATAATAAACTTGTATTGTAAAACAAAGAGAAGGAGATGGAGGAAATTATTTCTTCATTCACATGTACAAATCATCTTGAGAAGAGCCCTTTATATAGGCTTACAATGGAGGTTAACATCATGATGATAATTAAAAGAAAAATGCCAAAAGGCATAGGTTATGGATAACCATAAGTCATAGGTTATGGATAACCAAGAGACATAGGTTATGTAGACCAACTAATTAATGGTGAATATCCAAGGGGGAGTGTTATAAATATGGATAATTCACATAATTAGTTGGCCTACATAACCTATGTCTCTTGGTTATCCATAACCTATGACTTATGGTTATCCATAACCTATGCCTTTTGGCATTT
Organism: Iris pallida; assembly: GCA_029216955.1. NCBI lineage: Eukaryota > Viridiplantae > Streptophyta > Magnoliopsida > Asparagales > Iridaceae > Iris > Iris pallida. Next base: position 4,448,791 of record JANAVB010017596.1, on the reverse strand, counting down.
TTCTTGGATTCTTTGAATCTCTTAATCTCTTGTTGAGTAGCTCGGCATTGCTTAAATCAATGTCTATCTTTGTCATATTACGACAAGCATTACTTCTCCATGAAGCAAAATAAAGATATTATGAACTTATATATTTTAGCTAGCATAAGTACAATAAGAAAAATTAAGCATTTCAAATGATAATATCATATTATAGAAATGATAATATCATTTTTTTTTTTACAATATTATTGCTACAAAAGCACATTGCTTGCATGAAAAATGAAGAGGATCTTCTCAATCATTTGAGGCTCTGCTACTTTTTCTCCGTACAATCTAAGGCGGAAAACAATAATAAACAGAGCACAATTATATTATTTAACATTTTTACAGTCATGGTATCTTAAATTCAACCATTCAGTTTGAGCAGTCATAAGGATTACCATCCTTTGGTGGTCAAATCTATCATTTAGAGATGTCCACAAATTCAATGGATCATCCTTCCTTTAGAAATATCCTGTCTTTAGACCATCATGGATATGATGTCGTAGAAAAATCAAATCAAAGTCTTGACCTTGGCTTTAGAAATTTCTTTATTTTTCTTCTTAATAGTACCATCAAGCTTGTTGGACTGCAATTACAACTTTGCATCCATTGTCATGATAAATAATTATTTCTGCTCATATCAAGAGCTTTGAATTCAAACTTTACAAAATTCGACATCTACATGACATAAAATAATTATATTAGATGTTAATCAATAATAAAATTGATAAGCGCTTTAAAGGTTACAAAACTTCACATATGCCACAATGTGATGAAACACATGAAAAATACTCCCACATGAACCCACATGGCACCCATGTGCCACACCTCATGTATATCACATATACAACAATGTGGTAGAACGCTATCAAAGAAGTATCACATATACAACAATGTGATAAAACGTTATCAAATAATATTATGTCTTACGTGTATCACATATACAACAATGTGACAAAATGCTACTAAAGAATATTATATTGCTATTAAAGAATATTATCTCATGTGTATCACATATACAACAATGTGATCATTATATAATAATTTATTTTGGGTATTTTTTTTTTTTTTAATATAATTCGATTCACATATACAACAATGTGAAGTAGTACACTATAGAATTCAAATAAATAAAATAATAGAAATAACCAATTCACATGAACTAATTTAATGAAATTAACTAACTCCAAATAAGTGATTTTTTTTATTTTAAAGATATTCTAGATTAATTTCATAGTTCATAGAAAACATATAGAAATAAAATTTATACATAATCTTAAATAGATTATCATAAATTTTCTATTTTGAATGAAATTGTGAACAAGTTCAATACGTATTTAGATTTAAAACTAAAAGAAAAATAGATCTAGAAAACTTACGTTTTAATCGATCTATAAACAGATAAATCAAACGTGTATTTAATTTTACTAAAACATGCATGTATCTAAGTATATAAAATTAGACATACCTTTTCAATACCTTTCTTTTCTTAAGAGAACTATTTCTCCCTTCTTCTATTTCCTAGAGCATGGTGCTGATAACGTATTGTAAAACAAAGAGAAGGAGATGGAGGAAATTATTTCTTCATTCACATGTACAAATCATCTTGAGAAGAGCCCTTTATATAGGCTTACAATGGAGGTTAACATCATGATGATAATTAAAAGAAAAATGCCAAAAGGCATAGGTTATGGATAACCATAAGTCATAGGTTATGGATAACCAAGAGACATAGGTTATGTAGGCCAACTAATTATGTGAATTATCCATATTTATAACAACTTGCAAATAAACTGAATTTTCTTTGGACTATCCTAAACAAATTTTGAAATGTCTACAGAATTTTACTTAATAAATTGCCAAAAGCAATCAATGAACACAATCTCATCAGAAGAAGAAACGATTCCGAGTCTCCCAACACCAGCAAAAGTCTTTTGCTATGTCAAAATCAAAATCCTACTCAAACTCGCAAAAGAACCCATACAAACACCACCACTAAATCCCCAAAATTTCCTCAAAAGAGGAGAAATAAAAATCCAAACCTTTTGTCAATGGCCTCCTCGAGGCTGAGGGTCGGAGGAGCGTGGAACGGGGTCTTGGAGCTGGACTTGGAGAGCTTCACGGTCGAGATGCTCCGGGAGGAGGTCCACCGCCGCTCCGGCGCCGGCCCGGACCGGACGATCAGCATGATATGCGGCGGGAAGCTCCTCAAGGACTCCGACGGGGCCGAGACGCTGTCGCGGCTGGGGATCAGGAGCAACACCAAGGTGCTGGCCACCGCCGTCGCGGCCGACCGGGGACGGGCGTTCGACCGGGAGGCCTCCGCGGAGGCCGACCGCTCCGCGAAGCTCACCCGGCTTAGGTGAAATTTATTGTTTTTATTGTGGTTTGCATATGAAAGCCCCTTCTTTTATGGGTTTCCGATCGGAATTGGGGGTTTCCAAAACAAATTGGCATTAACAAAATAAGTTTGGCTAAAGTTTAAGTTGATACTCTCAACTATTCAAGTTTTTCAACTTGATACATGTAACCTTTAATATTAGAAGACTTAATACCTAAACTTCAATATTAGACAACTTTATACCCTAACCTTGTTAACAAAAAGTTCTAAATGACAACAATACCCCTCTCATTTGTGGTCACTTCAATAGGCGCCATCTGAGATGGTGCCAAGTCCCAACAAATGTTGGGCGCCATCTTAGATGGCGCCCTATCCCTCTCCCTATAAAATTTTCAAACTTCTCATTTTCTAAATAAATACACGTAATTTCTTAATCCTATATGAAATTTTCTGTTGATGGTATTAATGCATATGATATGAAATCGAGTAGGTTTACAAGAAAAATATTAAAGCATAGTTATAGGAATACGAGAAATAGAAAGCAAGCAAGAAGATCTTAGTCGAAGAAACGACTAGAACTAGGGTTAGTCCTAAATCAACTTGGATTGGGCCCAATTTATGAAGATTCTTATCTTGATGCATAAACGGCTAGAACTAGGGTTAGTCCTAAATCAACTTGGATTGGGCCCAATTTATGAAGATTCTTATCTTGATGCTTATCAGGATAATTGGGAATTGGGAAAACTTAAAGAAGGAAAAAAGGAAATTTCTTTAAATAAAATGGAAAAACCCGTTGTTACTTTTCTTTTTTATCATAAACGATGGAATCGTCCATTTCGATATAAAAAAATGATCAATTAGAAAATGATGTATGAAAGGAAATGTCACAATATTTTTATAATAAATGATATGGTTTATTAATGTTACCCAGGAAATGGTCCTTAACAGAGTTGAATGGAAGAAAAACAGTCAAATAGCCGTCCCCAAAAATTTGAGATTAAAGGCTTTGTTGTTGTTCTCGTTATTGTTGCTCCTTGTTTGGGAATTTTGTATTTACTATTAGTTATATTGTCTATCTGAGTCTAAGTTCTGTACCAACTCCTCCAATATCCATGATTCTCTGATTCCTGAAAGAGTTATTCTTTTTTATAGCTACTTTTAACTGATTTCTGGAATTTTTGGTGTATGCTGACAATTTTAAAAAAATTCAGAATTCTTGCATTGAGACGTTACTTCAGAATAAAAACAATTTAAGGAGAGTAATCATATTAGCACAATCAGGGTTGACTAGATGCACGATCAAATACCAGTAATCATATACTTTTTTTCTCATACCATAACAAGCTGCTTTATGGAATCATTATTATAAAATACAAATTTTGACAGAGCCGCCGCCGCCGCTTTAGCTGAGAGGCATGCTGATGGTTCACTTCCGGTCGAGGATTTCAATATGGAGCTGGAGGATCAGAGTGGCCAGAAAGTGATGTTGGGATCTGAATCAGATAAAAAGTACTTTTTTTTTTCTTCTTCTTTTGTATAAGCTATCATTTTTAGTTCTTGGCTTGAAAGTTACTATTTCCTTGTTAACTTCTACTAACAGAAATACTGTGACCATATAATCATATATTGACAGGGGAGTGATGACGGGTCTAATGCTCCATGCTAGTGGTAAAAGCCTTATCGAGAAGCAGAATTATAAGGATGCTCTTGATGTATTGATTATGGGAGAGGTTAGTTCTAATGCTACTATGTTGTGTGGGTTCAACTTCTTTTCTCAAGAACAAAAGTTTTCACTTTCGTATTGATACATAAGAGAAAGTTCCATATAAATTTTTACTCGTATTATTTTCAAAATTACATGTCTTCTCACTTGCAGGAAGCTTTTGCTCTATGTGATCCCAAGTTTATTGAGGTAAATTGAGACAACTATCCATCAATATCAATGACAATTGAATATTGCTACCTTGAATTTATATCTGATTGGTAATGTTCTTGTTGCCTGCAGATGGTTGACAACGTACCGATGCTTCAACTGGATATAGTGTGGTGTTACTTCATGCTTCGGGACATCTCATGCCTATCAGTGGCAGGAGAGCGACTGGCTAAGGCTAGAAAGGGGTTTGAACGTGCTCATGGCAAAGATACCACTCGGTTTAGAATCCTCCATGCAGGTCGCCATGCCGAGCTTGCCATGTGAGATACCATCTTTATTCCTTCGTATATTTAAATTCTGTTTCAATGTTACTTCTATTTCTATCAAGAACAGGGAGGAGCTTTGTTTGAATATTATAGAACTCCTTTCGTACCTTTCTTTCTTCTGTACGTTTTCAATTGTTACCTGGTAATACAGATACTTGAGACTCGAGCTATTGGAAGGGGTGGTGGCTTATCACAGTGGCAAGTATGAAGAATCTCTTAAAGCTTTAAGTTCTGCTCAGTCTAAATATGTGCAGGTTAGTTCTGTTGAAATATTTTCTATACTTGAACTATTAAGTTGGAATTCTGTACTAGTTGTTTAATTGTATTAGAATCCCCATCTCGAGAGATTTTGAAGTAAAGCTGTTTACTGCTCTTTCTTGATTACATAATGTTGAATACTTTTTTATAAAATCTAAGATGATTAGTCAAAGTTAAAATGATTTCATTGCGTACGTCACTTTTTTCCCTTTTCCTTAATACTATTTTCTTTTTCTAAATTCAGCTCCAAGTGCCAGATGAAGCCTTATCACTGCTGATGAACATGGGCTACAAAGAGAAATCAGCAAAAAGGGCATTAAGAATGAGTGGTCAAGATATCCAGAATGCGGTAGATTTCCTAGTTGAAGAACGAGCCAATAAAACACGCAGATATCAGGAGAATATTCAGCGCCAACAAGAAATATTGTACGAATAATGTTTATCTATGTTGTCAAACTTCTAGTTTAATTTTCTGACGCAGACATGATTGGGGTTTGAAACAGAACGAGCCAGAATTCTGCTGGAATTTTGGGTTAAAATTTTGGTCAGCCCACCCGAAATTCTGGTTGGTGTTCACTGATGCTCAGATTTTGTGCTGGAAAAACTGCTATTCTGGTTGACCAAACTGGAATGCCGTTTCGAGGCGGTTCAACCTATTGACCAAACATTTTCATAATATTTTGTATTTATTGTTTTATTCATTTCCTAGTTTGACGAGGCTTAGTATTTTAGGGTTTTAAGTTAACTTTTCTTATAAATAAGTGGTAGATAGAAGAGGGACGTTGAGTTGAATAATATTGATTTCTTATTAATCTTGAGTATGTCTTTTATTGATTCTCGTGTTTGAGAATTAAGGTGTCAGTCCTTGTATCTTCGGTCGTTGGCTTCAGGAATTGAAGTTTTCATGTTGTGTCAGGTGGTCGCAAACTCTCAATGTGTCATACCAGAGTCTCAATGTGTCATGAGGCATGATTGGAACCAACTACGACGACCAACATCTTCCTAACGAAGGAGAAGGAAATAAAGGTCTCTTTACGACGGTCCATCGCCTTGAAGTCTTCCTACTGGAACTGCCCCTACACGCTCAACGAGTTGAGTATGCGGTAGGCTACCAGGAACCGTTGATGCAACCGGTTAGAGATTTATAAATGGCGTCACGGGTTTGCAACGCAAGTGACCTCCTATAAGATGGTCGAGAATCGGAGGTCCGGAGCGGGAGAATCATCCGAAGGGCTCGTGTAGATTTGTTTAGCTCGAGCAAGGAGTTCAATGATTTTGCCAAACAAGATTGTGACGGTAATAAGCTGTCTGACCGATGGGATTGCGATGGTCGATGTGGTCGATATGAGTCATATGGCGATTACAGGAGGATTGATTTTTGAGGTGGCGGGGATCAGTTCAATGACGACTACGGTTATCAACTTGGAGGGCGTGGGGAAGGTATAGAAGAGGCGATGATTTCAAGTTGAAGGTCGATATTTCGATCTTTCATGACAATCATAGTATCAATGAATTGGATTAGTCTTCAAAGGTGAACTGATTCTTCGACTACGTATAAATTTTAACGGATCTCAACGGACAAGAAGTAAAGTTGTTGGCATGTTAATTGAACTTTGGAGCATCGAGTTGGTGGGATAGGTGGAGGACGAGCATAGGCGGGAAGGAAAGAGACGCAAAACCTCACGGGAAAGATGCAGAAGAAGGTGGAAGCGTGCTTCCCACCCGACTACTACGAGTAAGCAAATTTTTTTGCATCTAGTCAACTAGAACCATCTTGGTGAGACCAAAGGAAATTATGTATCTCGCTTCATGGATGGACTTAAGTCGACAATACGGGATAGAATTGGAGCTCACGACATCTCTAATCTAATAGAGGCTATGAATCGAGCATTGCAAGCCGAGTGACTACTACAAGAATTATGTTAGTCAAACGATTAATTGAGGTGGCAATCAGAAACGGTGGATCGGTCTAATACCGAGTCAACGGAAGAAGCATCTAAAAAGAAGGTGACGAAAAATACGATATGGGAGAAATCCATCGAGATGACTATCTGACCCAACAACCCGTACACCAAACCCGTCTTTGGCAATTGTTTCATGTGCAATCAACGAGTATACCACGGAGTTTTTGCGTCTTGCCGACCGGAACCATCTCGACTGCTTCATGGATGGACTTAAGCCGACAATTCGAGATCGAGTTGTAGCTCACTGTATCTCTAATTTGACGGAGGCTATGAATCGAGCGTTGCAAGCCGAGTGACCAGAAATATGTCAGTCAAATGATTAATCAAGGTGGCAATCAGAGACGGTGGATCAGTCCAACACCGAGTCAATGGAAGAAGCACCTAAAGAGATGGCGACCGACGAAGAAGATAGATGGTGAAGAAAAACCTGACGAGATGACTACTCGACCCAACAATCTGTATGCCAAACCCATCCTTGCAATTGTTTCAAGTGCAATCAGCTAGGTCACCGTGACCGCTTGAGTGATTGTCTATAGAGGAAGCACTTGGTTTACGCAGGATGAGAAGTGTTCGATGGGGGTTCGATCATTGACAACATTAATTGCGGCCTCGACGAATTTGAAGAGGAAGATGCGTTCCTTGGTGTCCTATGGAAGGTCATGATAACACTAAGTTGCGAAGATTCCTCGCAAATGAACAAACTATTTTGAACCTAGTATACAATCAAGGGTAGAAGGTTTGGGGGTTGTCGACAATGGCAACCAAGAAAACATCATCGGTCAACAGTTGGTCAAGGATGCATGGTTAATGGTTAGAGAAGCACATGGAACCATATTCCATCCGGTAGTTTCAGGACGTGTCGGGGTTCATGATGTGCCAAGCGTCAGTGTGATTGAGTGCTGCCATGTTCCATTCTTCATCGAAGCTTATAGAGATGAGATCTATTGTGATGCAACGAACGGACTCAACATATGCAATTGAACCTAGGAAATTGTGGCAGTTCGATGTTGGCGCAGAACATGATGGGTGCAACTACATGTATCAGTTGATAAAGGGGCAAGGAGAAGTACATTAAGAACAGGACTAGGTACATTCCTACGCTATTATGGAGAAGTATTTGAACCGAATCTTTACAAATAGATGGAAATATTTTCTATCATTGACAGTTTTTACGAAGGAAGTAGAATCCAACTTCAAGGAGATCCGTGAGGCGTGCGACTTGGTAGTAAAGGGAATCGTAAAGGCCGAAGAGTCAACAGAGGGAGGAGCTACTCCAGCATAGGTGTATGATTGATACTCGATGAATTTCTTATATTCATCCGGAGGATTTCCTGAGAGCTGTCACCCGCGCGCGACAACCGACATTGCATTGATTTAGTTCCGGGGAGAGTTTCTGACTTTACCACTCTATTTCACGAGTCCATGGGAGGATGAGAATCTTCAGGAGAAGGTAGAGGGCTGGATCCAGAACGTGTACTTGACAAAAGTTTTGGATAGGTCGAAGAAGAGCACGATAGCAGAGAATTTAGCTTACAAAATCCATGGAGTTCACGAGGCCCGTATGTGACTGCGAAGGGCTAGTGTGAGATAGTGCAAGTTGTTGTAATTTTCGTACCAGCACCATAAGCGTAAGGTTTTCCACGTTGGTGGTGACATCTTATTATCCTTTCGGAAGGAGATGATATTAACTGGAGAATGCGGCAAACTTTAACCAAGAAAGTTCAGTTGGGGGAAAAGAAGACTCGACGAGCTTTTTGGTGACTGAAGATGAGGCCCTTGATCTAATCGGCGAGACAAAGAACTTAGATCGAGTTCTTTATAGGAGGGGTCTAATGCAGACGCAACTGGGGCTAGAAATAGGACGAACCGGAATTTTGATGACCCATTGTAATTTTGCTGGACTTTTGGTCCGCCACCTAGAATTATGCCAGAATTCTGGTTGGTGCTCTCTGATGCTCAAATTTTGTGTTGGAAAAAACTATATTCCAGTTTGCCATATCGGTTTAAGGCGGTTCAACCTATTTTTGGCAGATTTTGACGAAATCTTTTCATTATCTATTGTATTTATTTTCTTATTCCTTTCCTAGTTTGATTAGGCTTAGTTTCTTATGGTTTAAATAAGCTTTTCTTATAATAGATGGTATGTAGAAGAAGGATGTTAAGTTGAAAAGTATTGATGTCTTATTGATCTTGAGTACATCTTTTGTTGATTCTCGTATTTAAGAATTGAGGTGTGAGTATATCCAGAATGCAGTAGATTTCCTAGTTGAAGAACGAGCTAAGAAAACACGCAGATATGAGGAGAATATTCAGCGCCAACAAGAAATAAAGTACGAATAATGTTTATCTATGCTGTCAAACTTCTAGTTAATTGTGACGCATATGTGATTGGAGTTTGAAACAGGACGAACCAGAATTCTGCTAACGAGCAATAATTATGTCGGAATTTCGGATGGAAATTTCGTTTAGCCCACTCGAAATTCTGGTTGATGCTCACCGATGCTCAAATTTCGGGTTGGAAAAACTTCTATTCTGGTTGTCCAAACTAGAATACCATTTCGAGGCGCGGTTAAACCTTATTTGACCAAATATTTTGATAATATTTTGTATTTATTGTTTTATTCCATTCCTAGTTTGATGAGGCTTAGTTTTTTTAGGGTTTAGGTTGGCTTTTCTTATAAATAAGTGGTATGTAGAAGAGGGATGTTAAGTTTAATAATATTGATTTCTTATTGATTGAGTATTTCTCTTGTTAATTCGCCTGTTTGAGAATTAAGGTGATAGTCCTCATATATTCGGTTGTTGGCTTCAGGGATTGACGTTTTCATGCTGTGGTAGGTGGTACCAGAGTCTCAATGTGTCACAAGGCGTGATTGGAACCATGGTAGTCAAAGGTGTGCCTCGGACGTGCCTTGCAGAAAGGCACAAGCGTGCCTCACATCTCACTAAGTGAGACGCATTTCTCCGGGCGCATCTATGACGCGCATTTTAGCAAGGCGCAACCAAGAAAAGACGTGCCTAGGCGCGCCTTATAGTTTTTCTATAATATATATATATATATATATATATATATATATATATATGCAAATGACCTCTAGCCTAGTGGTTAAGAGAGATGCATGCGGCCCGAGTGGTCAGGAGATCGATTCCGGTGGGAGCGTTCGCCACAATTACCTTCTTTCAATATATATATATATATATATATATATATATATATTGAGGCATGGAAATAGTCCTTACCTCATACAGATAGCCCTTTCCACTGTTGTCAAAGTTGGTTACAATTGAAATAAAAATATGTTAGTTAAACAATTAATCGAGCTAGCAATCAGAGACGGTGGATCGGTTCAATACTGAGTCAACGGAAGAACCGCCTAAAGAGAAGGCGACGAAAAAGATGATAGGGAAAAAAATCCATCGAGATGACTACCCGACCCAGCAACCCATATGCCAACTCGTCCTTGACAATTGTTCCAAGTGCAATCAACGAGTATACCGTGAAGTTTTTGCATCTTGTCGACCGGAACCATCTCGACGAGACCAAAGGAGAACAAATATCTTGCTTCATGGATGGGCTTAAGCCAACAATTCGGAATCGAATTGGAGCTCAGAGTATCTCTATTCTAACAGAGGATATGAATCGAGGGTTGCAACTTGCAAGCCGGTCAAACAATTAATCGAGGAGGGAATTAGAGACAATGCATCGTCCAATACCGAGTCAACAGAAGAAGCACCTAAAGAGATGGCGACGAAGAAGATGATAGGGAAGAAACCCATCGAGATGGCTACTCGACCAACAACTCGTATGCCAAATTCGTCCTTGTAATTGTTTCAAGTGCAATCAGCCAGGTCACCGCTTGAGTGATTGGCTATAGATGAAGTAGTTGGCTTACGCATGATGAGAAGCCTCCGACGGAGGAGAAGGGGAGGGGGGGGGGGGTCGAACGATGGCAACATCAATTGCGGCCGCCACAAATATGAATAGAAAAATGCGTTCCTTGGTGTCGTATAGAAGGTCATGCTAATACTAAGATGCAAAGATTCCTCGCAAATGAACAAACTATTTTGAACCTGGTGTACAATCAATGGTAGAAGTTTTGGGGGGGTTGTCAACAACGGCAAATAAGAAAACATCATCAGCCAACAGTTGGTCAATGATGCATGGTTGATGGTTATAGAAGCACCCGGAGCCGTATTTTGTCCGGTGGGTTCATGACGTGTCGGATTCAGGATGTGCCAAGCGTCAGGGTGACTCAACTCTGTCTTGTTCCATTCTTCATCGGATCTTATAGAGATGAGATATATTGCTACGCAATGGATGGGCCTGACATATGCAATATATTGCTAGGGAGGCCGCTACAGTTCGATGTTGGCGTGGAACACAATGGATGCAACAACACGTATCCGCCTATGAAGGACGGGACAAAGTACATTAAGGACAAGACTAGGTACATTCTTATGCTATTGCGGAGAAGTATCTGAACCGAATCTTTACACGAGGTTGAAAATGTTTTTCTATCATTGGCAGTTAATACTAATGGTAATAAAGGAAATCGTAAAGGCCGAAGAGTCAATAGAGGGAGGTGCTACTCCAGTAGAGGTACGACTGATACTCAATGAATTTTCTTATATTCATGTGCAGTTTTTTCTGAGATCTGTCACATGCGCGCGACAAACGATACTGCATTGATTTAGTTCAGGGGAGAGTTTTTCGAATTTATCACTCTACTGCATGAGTCCATGGGAGGATGAGAATCTTCGGAAGAAGGAAGAGGGTCGAATCCAGAAGTTGTACTTGATGTAAGTTTTGGATAGATCAAAGAAGAGCACAATAGCGGAGAATTTAGCATGCCAAATCCATGGAGTTCATGAGGTCAGGGAGTGACTGCAAAGGGCTAGTGTGAAATGGTATAAGTTGCTGCAGAAATTTCCGTACGTGCAGCGTAAGGTTTTCAACATTGCTGGTGATGTCTTAGTGTGCTTTGGGAAGGAGATAATATCGATTGGAGAATGCGACAAACTTTAAGAAAGAAAGTTCACTTAGGGGAAAGAAGTCTTAACGAGCTTTGCGGTGACGGACGATGAGTTCCTCGATCCAATTCGCAAGACAAAGAACTTAGGTCAAGTTCTCTATAGGAGGGGTCTGATGCACACACGATAGGGATTAGAAATAGGACGAACCAGAATTTTGGTGACCCATTGTAATTTCGCTGGACTTCCGGTCCGACCACCTAGAATTATGCCAGAATTCTGGTTGGTGCTCTCTTATGCTCAAATTTCATATTGGAAAAACATATATTGGGTTGGCCATATTGGTTTAATACGGTTCAACCTATTTTAGGCAGATTTTGACCAAATCTTTTCATTATATTTGTATTTATTTTCTTATTCCTTTCCTAGTTTGATTCGGCTTAGTTTCTTATGGTTTAAATTAGGTTTTCTTATAATAGATGGTATGTAGAAGAAGGATGTTAAGTTGAATAGTATTGATGTCTTTATTGATCTTGAGTGTATCTTTTGTTGATTCTCGTGTTTGGGAATTGAGGTGTGAGTTCTTGTATCTTGGTTTGTTGGCTTCAACGATCAGCGTTTCCGTGCTATCATTTTCTATTATTAAAGTATCTAATCGTGAAAAGTACTTTCAGGGAACAAAAAAAATATGGCAGGACTCCTCAGAAGAAGGCTGTAGATATCCAACGGTTGAATGAGCTGGTCTCTATTGGGTAAGTAGACCAGTTAACACCATGTGAATGCTTCAACCATGTTTCAATATAAACTTTCTGTGTGAATAAAGTTAAATTGAGATGAACCGTAAAATAAATTATTTGTTCTGTTGAAGTAATTATGAGAAATAGTGAAATTATATAATCATATCACTTTATTAATGTAGGTATATACCATTTGCAATGCCCTCCTAAAAGTATTAATCTCCACACTCCAAAAATGTGGGTTATGTGGTGTCAAACACATATCAGACACATGTTAATGTAGGTCGGTATTCTTTGCTCTAGGCCGTGCTTCTGTTATACTTGTGTTTCTTCAGTAAACTTGTAACTTGAACCCTATATTACCTCACAAGTGCATTCATGGATAAACTTTAGAATCACATGGAACTCTAACTGGAGGATGCCACTCAAATTGCTAGTTTATTTATTATTATTATTATTATTATTATTATTATTATTTTACTAGAACTCCATACTTATGTTATAACTAGTTATCCCCGTGCCTCTGCACTCCTTGAACATCAAGATCCAAGTACTTAAACCTTAGCATTAATAAGTAAACATTATTGATTACTTCATGTGATGATTAGACTGCAAGACTGCCTATATAAATGTGGGACTTGATTTTGTGTTAGTATAAAATTTTGAATCCTTTTACAACTAGCTTTAATAAAAGTAGCTCTTAAAAGTATTACATGGTTAGAAGAGAGGTAGATTGCTACTGCAAGGAATTCAGGAACAAGGAAACATTCCATGTCACAAACAAGCTTTCTTTCAACAAATTAAGGAACTTTCTGTCTCTAACTGTATATTTCTGTTTGCAGGTTTGAGAGGGACCTTGCTGCTGAAGCTCTTCGATTGAATGAAAATGACACCCAACTAGCATTGGACCTCTTGACTGATCCTGACAAGAACAACACTCTGCAGGCAAGCAAACTAAAAGTTGCAAAAGGCTAAACAGAATTCGGGCCACTTTAATTAAGAGTAGTCAATTAACTACCGACTTCTTTTATTCGTTTTGAATGACCTTTTGCTTACAGCATAAAATTGAATCACGGAAGGCCAAGGCTCTGAAATTTTCTGCCGACGTTGAGGAGCTTGTATCAATGGGGCACAACAGAGCAGCAGGTATATTAGCTAACACATGGTTGTCCCCAGAAACACTAAGAGGGCGTTTGGTTCAAGTTTTGGAGGCTTGGGAATGGGTTTTGGATTCTTTACCATGTTTGGTATGTCTATGATTGGGATTTGGGGGGGAATACGATGGGGCTTCATATTTTCATTTTTGTGCGAAAGTAAAACCCAACCACAGGGGCATAGTTTTTCTTTTCTGGAAATGTTGTTTGGATTTACTTTCAAAATTTCAACTTCTATCCCAAACATACAGAAGCACTATGAAATTAATGAAATGATATGTATGGAAAACTAAGCAGATTAAGATACCTATTCATGTTTGAACCAAATTTTTCGGACTACATATTCCCAACCTAACCAAACATGGGTATGGGAATGTTGAATTCATTTCTCATGGGAAAGGAGTGGAAAGTGGATTCCTAGTAATACAATACCTTCGTCCAAGCGCCCCCGAAAAGTACTAGCATGGTTTTTCATCTCGGTCCTTTTTTACGAAAAGATTACTGCAAAGAAAATTCACCCCTTTTCCTTCTGTTCTTGCAGTCGAGGATGCTTTACGTACACTCGAGAGAGGGGAAGCATTAAGGCAGCTTGGTCAACCACTTCCCAGAGATGGTAATCCACCTCCAGTTGGTGCAGCAGCAGAAGGCACATCGGGAGCTGTTGATACTGATGTTGTGAGTCCTGAGAATGATCGGGACGACGAGATGGAGAATGAGATTGCAAAAGAACTGAGGCAGGATGCAATGGCAGACTATGACATTGAAGTCTCTAAAGAAGGGGATGCAATAGCAGAGTACTTGTCTCTACTAGAATCCACTGCCAATAGTTGAAGGTTTCTTAGTACAACAACAAGAGCAAAGCTTTTATCCCGAACTTTTTTTTTGGTATTGTCTATCTAAGGTTTTTATTTATGGTGCATAAATAATTATATGTAATTATACTACTAAGTATAATCTTTATGCATATAGTAGTGCTGTAAATGGTTTTATTTACAATTTGGCTGTCAATGCAGTGTAATGGCTATATATTGTTCTTTGTACTTTTGCAATGTTTTGTTATGTGATCATCGTCATATAGTCTAGAAAAGTCCTTTTATTTCACACGACATACTAAATCAAAAGCAAACTGAAGCGTCCGAGCTCTCTAGCCTAGTGGTATTAGAGTGGACACCCGGAGGGGCCGCCGCCAAGGTTCGAGCCTCCCATATAGTCTAGAGAAGCCCTTTCATTGCTAGTGCCAGATGGACCTGCCATCTTCTGTCCCTGTTTTTTGTTGCTTAATTTGCCTAGGTTACATTCTTTTATGCTCTGATCAGCATGAATTTATAGGTCTGGCTTGTTATTAACGCATGATATGTTCTATAATTGGCAATGATGAAGAAGACCGTCTCGGACGACGCAGAAATAATTGATGACAAGAAAACCTTATGGGGGGTGTTTGGTGCGCAGAATAGTAATCTATTTTTGGGAATCAAATTCTCTGGAGTTAAATTTTCTGAACAATTATATTTTCATGTTTGGTGAATATATAAATATTTTTCGGAATATATAGTTCATATAAAGAATATAATATATTTGATTGATGATTAAATATATTTAATAGTTGTTACTCTTTGTTTTATTATAGTTGGTCAAGGTGATATTTTAATTATTCAAGAGAACATGGACGTAGTCCAAGGATGAGACAACATATGGCATTTTGTTTGACTGTGTAAATCTTTATTTAAATTGTGCACATTAAATATTTTGGGAGAGACTTTGTGGGTTGTATACTTAGTAGTCATGTATAAAAAAAAGAGTTTACCTTTCAGAATGAATCTTGTTATAGTTTAGTTATACTCTATTTTCCTATCCTAGAATTATATGCGACAATTGCGGGTACTAATACATTGAGTTTCGTAAGTTGCATAGCATGGGATATTTGTTACATATTCAGCTTGACGTATTCTAGGAGCAGAAAGTGATAAAATTGGCCTTGTAAAGTTGGTGTTTGATGAGCGGTAAGTTGCATACTTGAGTTTGTAAGTTGTTTTGTTCATGATGATGACATTAAATCACCACAACATCAATCTTCAACCGAACCGACACAATCACGAATGCCTTCTAATGGGTTGAATACACAATCTCCTTCGCAAACAACTACCCGAAAGGGGCAAAAAGGACATTCAAATATTAGGAATAGTAATGGATCTAAGAGTCATATTCTAGAGAAAAAAATCGCATTTGATATAGATTCTTTGGTTGATGAATTTAAGGTGGTGCAAGATATTTTGTTAAGGAAGGAGGAAAAGCAAGAACATGGTTATTGGGATGCTATTAAGAAAATTTCATATTTGGATTCTCTTGCTCGATTTCAAGCTATAGATATTTTGAACACTCGAGAGTTTGAAGAAGATGTTCTTGAAATTATAAATCAAAGATCACAGGAGATGGATAAACTACCAGCTTCATTGATGATTCATTTTGAACATAATGGATTAATTTTTTCTTTTTTCTTTTTTCTTTTTTCTTCTTCTGATGGGTGGATTTGTATGTATAGTCTTCTGTTAGTAGACTATCTTGTATTATCTTTTGTTGTGGTCTTAAATTTGACCAACTTGGATGAATTTGTGATCCAAGACTATTGTGTATGCTTGTGGTCTAGTTTGATTATATTGGTTCAGATCACATCTTGATCATCTTAATTGAAAACTTTGTCTAATGTACTAATTATTGGATCCATTATTTATTTGTTTATATATATGGGTAAATTGCGTTAACTACTTATATGTTTTACACTTATTACAGAAATCACCCACACTTTGAAACTAATTACACTGACCATCCATATAGTTTACATTTTCTATAGAAACTTATAGTACCGACCACCCCTATGTTTTATAATATAGAAGAGGGATGGTAAGTATAATTATTTTTGGAATATGGATAGTCCTTGTTCTTAATATGGAGAAATTATTAGGTGTTCCGGGCTCACCACCTGGCTATGGTGAATGGTGAGTCCGACCAATATTCTTTTGACACTTTTTTTTATGCCAAGTGTCAAAAGAACATTGGCCGGACTCACCATTCATCATAGCCTGGTGGTGAGCCCGGAACATCCAATATTTTTTTCTTAATATGACTTGAATTATTTCACCATTGTATCTACTAACTTAGTAGATACAGTGGTCAATTAATCCGAGTCCTTGTTTTTAATGTGGTGAATTCCTAATTGCATGGGTTTCCCAAAGTTTGAACCTGTATGTTGGGTGTAACATGTTTGCTTTCTACATACTAAAATGCACTTAGCTAAAGTGTGCCTATCTTCCTAATTCGTCTTCATACTTGAGTTAATGGACTCATTTTTTTTCTTTTGTTGTTTCAGATTTATTGACTTGTATAATATGGTTCCAATTAAATCTCACCAAGATGACGACCAAGATGATGAGGTAGAAAACGAGGAGGATAAGAAAAATAGGATACGAAAGAATACTCATTTTTGACTAAATATTGAAGGATAATTGTATTTTTTTTAGGAATTATAAATTTCAGTTAGAAAACGAGGAAGAGGTTTTTTTTTGTTGTAATGGAGCAATCCTATTTTTTGTACTTTTTAATTGCGTACAATATGAAAATAATGCTCATTTTGATATTATTTAATTGAATTTTAATTATCACTTTTCCACCATAAATAGTTATTTTGATATAAAGAAGAAGAAAAAAAGTAAACAAATTATAGTTTTTTAATTTGAAATGAACGAGAGAACAAAACTACGAGAAAAGAGTGTTTGTAACGAATACAATAACTTTATTGGAGCTTGGATGGAAGAGTATAAAATCCAAGAGAATCCATTAAAATTATTATACAAATCCTTCAAAGTCTTTTAAAATCCTTTGATATTTGTTAGTAGAATTCCACGGAATCCGTCAAAGTCCTTCAAAATATGGATGATTTAAAATTATAATCGACTACCACCCACACTCCCCTATCCATGTTTATATTAAGAGATTCACATAATATATTGCAGTAATTCTAATACTTCACACATATTTACATTTATATTTCATAATCCTTTGGGTTTACTATATAAATAATTTTGGATCCTAAATAGAGATGGGTTGTAGAGAATGAATTATGAATCATTCTAGTCATTCATCACCAATATATGCATGCTACTATGGTTAGAATCTTAACCTTAGGCATTCTCCAATGATTATCTCTATTTTTGGTTCTATCCTATGTGAAAAGGCTTCTATTTCTATGTGACATTTTTTTTAATATAGACACTAGCTATAAAATAAATTGTCTTCAATGCTGCTCCCTATATTTATTTATATCCTACATACATTTTAAGAATGCTTCTATGTGTCAGCTATATTTATTCATGTAGAAACCCAATTAACAAAAAATATTGTGGGATCCATTTTTATGTCACATAGACAGAGAAAAACTATCAAGGGCTCTACATGTAGAGTCCCTTATAAATGCCCTTTATTTTTAATAAAGAAAGGATCTAGTATAGAGTTTTTAAAATGAAAAAGACTCGATTGGAGAGGCTTGTCAACAAGTATACAACTATTTAATATGCAAGGATTTGTAAAAGAATATAGTTTATTTGAGAAGAAAATTTTAAGCAGTTATTAGTTTAATAAACTATTAACTCATATTGAATATCAAAATGTGTACCGAACTCAGCTGGCTCTTGTGGTCAGTGAGAAGAGTTATAGTCTTTTTGGCTAAGCGGACAATCTCGGAATCGAACCGCGGGGGAGGTGTGGCTGCGTGTAAAAATTGGACAAAGTGAGCCCAAATGACATGCAACGTAGTGTGCACAAAGTACCGTGCGTTACGTCGGACATCTCAAAAACTTATCAAAATGTACAATTAATTTGAGAACTCTAGTCCATAATAATATAGGTATAATTCTTAAAATCGTTGAAAGTTTATCCAATGATGGTAAAATCAATCACAAAATAAATATAGCAAATAGAAATCGAAAATATTACCGTATAAATTAGATCGCTGGCCCCATCGACTCATCCGACAAAGAAAGGACCATAGATGGGAGAAAACAAATCATCCGAAGATGCTGTGAAAGTTAATGATAGTAGTCCAATTCAATAAGTTTCTTAGAGAATGAAATTTGGATTTTCTAATACCAATATCTCATAATGTCTCGTACCTACATCCTTCTTGAGCCCTCGAACTTGGCTCTCTTTCAGTTAGCTATGCTTCTCTCGAGTCCGCGAACTTATAGTTTGTGAGACCTGCAGGTTCGTGTTTCATCTCCTTCTCTACAAGGAGACTGCAAACTTGGCCGTACCACGGTACAAATTTGTAGGAAATATTTTAGCAAATGCTCCCATTACAAATATAAAAATTAGCATATACTCACTTATTTAAAAAAAAAACTAGTAAATGTCCTCATTCCTTTGTATCCAATATCTAAAAAAAAAAAAAAATTTAAGATATACCTCAGCTATTTATATGCTCCCACTATTTTAACCAAAATTTTTGCTAATTTTTAAATGAGGGTAAATGCTAGTTTTCATTTTCTTTTCTTCAATATTTTTTTTGGAGCAATTGCTAAAATACCCCAATTTATAGGAAGCTGCAAAGGCCAAGATTACTAAGCAGTCATTGTGCATCCTATTGATCACTTGGAACTTGAATTAATTTAGGACCCCGCTACATTAGCCCGTGGTCTGGTCTGTGACTGCAGGCATGCGACCCACGTGCCCAAATCCCATTGGCAGAATATCCGTGAGCCGCAAAATATCATTTCCAATTAATTTACCGTTATTGTTGGATATAATGTAAAGTTGTGCATCACAAAAAATGTATAAAAAAAAAAATGTTATTTTGAACTTGTAAACAAGGAATGCACACTGACTCGAAATAATTAGAACCTCTCCAGAGCCTTAATGTGGCCCAGTTATTTTGAATTTGTAGATTCACCTCTCCATCCAGTCGCCCTTCTTTTCGTTTCAGTGTTTAACATGCACAATCCCTGTCACATGACATTATACATCATTATCTCTGCATACCACAATCATCAAATTAACCCTGGCATCAGGAGTAACAGGGATAAGGCTGACAATTCAATTTCAGTTGCTAGATTATCAAAAGACATAGGAACCAAAACCAAGTGTACCAGTAGCACCATATGCTACATCTTTAATATTGTTTTTATTACAGGTCAACGCTATCGTCGTCATCAATTTATCAAGACACCGAAAGTCACAAAACATAGAACCATGAAAATGAAAGTGATGAGGGTTTGAGTAACGAAGACCGGGCATAAGGTGCAGGTACATCCCAAGAAAAATCTCACATGAAGTTCCGAATGTCCAAGGATCTCACATCAGGCATCTTTTCATCCTTGAATTCCTCCCTGTGTACAGTGATTATAGGAACATGAGCATTTGATGGCCATAGACACCACAAGGATATGCAGCTCCATGTGGGCTTTGAAAGCAATGAATTCACTCAAATGTGCTAGTTTTTTCTACTCTGAAGTACTATATGACCAAAATATGCATAGATTCGAAACACTTCACATGTGCTTTTGAAGGGGTAGCGGAAGAATTAATTTCTAATAAGGTTAGAGTACAGACCTTTTTAGCTGGGTCTCCATTGCCTCTACAGCATTATTCTTAAGCCACTCCAAGTCATCTTGGGCAGCATTCAGATCCCACTCA
Organism: Iris pallida; assembly: GCA_029216955.1. Lineage (NCBI taxonomy): Eukaryota > Viridiplantae > Streptophyta > Magnoliopsida > Asparagales > Iridaceae > Iris > Iris pallida. The sequence continues at coordinate 4,428,462 of JANAVB010017596.1, read as the reverse complement.
TCCTTTTGCTTTGGTATATCTTCAAAGCGGGGAATACCAAGCCTAATTTGCATGCAATAAAACCATTTATTATTGATTCAGAATGTTAGACGAACATGAGAAGGTGATGGTACACACTAAAGATCGACTAATTTAGGACCATTAGGGACGTGAATGGAATATAAGCAATAAAGAGAACCATAATGATGGTATTTAGCTACTTTCGCATCTCACAAACTTATTTTGATAATTCCCAAAATACCTAGATGAATATAAATAATAATTCATTCCATATAGTGCATAGTAATTGATGCAAATACCATCATTAGATGCTTGAAATAAGGCAGGACCATGACTGCAAAATATAGTAGAACTAAATGCCTAAAATTGAAGTGGGAATACAATATGGAAGAGCCAAATAGAAATATTATTAAAAAAATGGCTATCGAAGAGCCCAATTTTTAGCAAGATCAGAAAAAGGTCACATCAAATATCCGCCCAGCAATATTTATTACCTTTTGTTGCCCTTCTCAAATTCAGCGAGAAGGAGTTCCATGCTCTTCTTGTCAGACCTCAAAAGTGGCTTATTAATCTCTTTTTCGACCTTCTCTAAGGCTTCCATCATCATAGCTTCACCACCTTCGACGTCTTCAATGCCACTCCTAAAGAACAGAAGAACAATGAAGGCTCTCAAATAATATGAAAACCACGACAGTAGTGTAACTACAATAAGCAGTATTAACTAGGTAAGCAGATGATTCAGTATAAAAACAGCATTTGAATTTTCATATAATGCTTAGAGTTCAATAAGATAACTGATGAAACAGTAGTAGTTCATGTTCAGCAAAATTAATTCAGAATGTAAGGCGTGGTATTTATAGATTTCTTTGTAAAATTTTTGATGAAGTTTGGAATTTCGGCATCCAGGGCTGGAATTGATTCTGTTTTGGGTTATTAGGAAGGTACCCTTATTGTCTAACTAAGAGTTTTAGCTCAACAGTTCTCCAAAGCATTGGCCCACTATAGCACGTGGAGGTTGCTTACTAATTCATCAATATCGCTCAATCGGTTCACAATTTCCAACTTCCAACTACACAGATTTGAATCAGCAAAACTATTGTATGGCAAGAATGCAACTTTACATACACAATCCTTGTAAAGGCCTGAAACTATCGAAGTTCAGATGGTATATTCTTACACCCCAGTTAATTTTTCCACATTGCATCAGGGGCGAAGACGCGTACCATAGACAGGGGTCTTCAGAATCTCTAAGAGCCCATTGTCTCATCTGGTTGGTTCTTACCATGAAAATCAACTATGCTGACTAGCTCCATTGTCGTCAGACCACCTTTGGTAACTTGTTCACATACTCTATCGAGGACGGAGACAGGGCAAAAGGTGGAGAAGTTGCTCCTGTAGTACAGTAATACCCTTTAGGATTTTTGCATCTTTATATCCAGTGTAGATTGCTCCCCCTCTGGTTTGGACTCTTTGGAGATACATGACGGTTGCCCCCATTGCCTTCTTAATGATAGTCCTGGCTCCGCCCGTGTACTCCATGCTTCAAAAAGATTAATTGTCCCTATACTAATGAGGTGAAAGTGGCCTTTGGACATGTTCTCATCATGTGACCACATTTGGGTGTCTCCATTGTGATCCTTGTGAGGAAGGCCACTTCCACAAGAAGTCTAACATACCCTTTCCACATTAAATATTTTCCCATTACCAGTTGTGCTTAAAACATTAAAAGATAACTTAAAACTCAATGCTAGAATCCTGTGTATCAAAACCAGCAGATCAGGTACAGAGTAACTGAGATATAAATCAAGTTGATCATGTGATGTTGAGAGGCAAAACAATGATTCTTTTGAGGTTGTCCTTTGGACAAAATATTTACCCCTTACGAGTTGCTTAAAATATTAAAGATAACTTAAAACTATATGCTAGAATCCTGTGCATCAAAACAAGTAAATCAGGTATAGAACAGGATATAAATCAAGTTGATACATGATCTTGAGAGGCAAAACAATGATTCTTTTGAGAATGTCTTCTGGACCTTCTCGTCATGTAAATCATGTATAAATAGATATAAATCAAGTTGATTACATGATGTTGAGAGGCAAAAGAATGATTCTTTTGAGAATGTCTTTTGGACCTTCTCGTCATGTGACCACCTTTGGACGTGCTTGTATACTCCATTATGCTCCTTGTGAGGAAGGCCACTCTCAACAGGATCCTAATCTAAGCCATTCCACATCAAATATTTTCTCATTCTAGTTGCTTAAAATCTATGCTGTGCTAATACGGGAAAAGGGTGCCCATATCCATGTCATGTTCGTACTTGTATATGTGCCCGTATTCGTGCATAGGTGATTTCGTTGTACCTACTTGACAATGTCAGTATCCCGTGCCCTCATCGTGTCCTTATCCATATCCGTGTCCGTGAAACATAGCTTAAATATTAAGAGAAAACTATATGCTAGAATCCTACAAATTAAAACTAGCAAATCAGGTACATGGTAGGATGTAGATGAAGTTGATTTACATGTTTTAGGTTTTGGCTCTTCTATTATCTTTGCTACGTGTGTATGTATGTGTACTACACAATTTTTGCACCCATGACCCATGTGTATGTTTGCAAACACGAATCTGCACACATGTGCTGAACATTCTGATACACAGGGCGTCAACACTAGTCATTATGAGATGTTCCCAAGTATATAACATGGCAAGGGATTAGCCCTAACACTTAACCCGAGAGCCAATACTTCATTCGAGGATTCCGTTGATGACTTGGAAACTGCTCCTTGTGAGGATGCCGGATTAACTGATGATGTTGGGGGTGGTGTTGTTGATGAGGATGCTGATGATATGTTGGGAATGTAGTTGTTGATGAAGATGCTGATGATTGATGATGTTGGGAATGTTGTTGTTGATGAGGATGCAGATGATAATGATGATGCTTGGTCATGGTTCGAGGCAAGGTTTAAAGTAGCGGCCGATACCGATACGTATCGGCCATATCAGATCGGATTTGAAGGTAACCAATCCGATACTCGGGAAAAAAATTGGTATCGGCCAATACACAGTAAAATTTTATGGTATTGGGCGGACCAAACCCAACCGGTATTAAAAAAAATTGAACCAAAAGATGCATCGTCTCCTGTCATCAAATATTTAAGAAGTGGGGACCATGGTTGAAAGTATATATGGAAACAACTTAGTTGTCCAGAATATTATGTTACACATGACAGGATGTTTGATGAAGTGGGACACAACTTGCACTGTTCTTTTTTTTTTTCCTTCTTTTCTTTCAACAATGTTCTAACATATATACACACACATACACACGATACTGCTGATACCAAAAAATTCGATACTCCGATCCGATACTGATACTCATACAAAATATCCGATGCCGATACTGATACTTTGGACCTTGGTTCGAGGCATGATTAGTTTTAGGACTTTCTTCTGTGTCATTTTAGGAGTTTGTATCAGTGTTTTCTGCATCCATACTATGTTGTGCACTTTTGTGTCTTGTCTCATATCAGATCTTTTGAATATTTGTAGCTCACTTTGTAACCCCTTTTGTTAACAAGGATATCTTATTGGTTTGTGGAGCTATATTTGTTTGATATTATCTGTTTGATTGCGTTATATATATTGAATTTGGACGGATTTTCTCTCTCTTATAGCATTGCCGGTCCAGTATAACCCTTGTTAGAGTTTATGATATCACCCAAGGTTAGTTCAGTATAAAACAGATGAACCTAGACGGATTGATGGATAATCTGTAGAAAAATAATTAGAATAAAAATACAAGGGCTTCCTGGGTCATAATCAGGCCTGGTTTGCGATTTATGCTGCTTTCTGAAAAGCAGCAGTAGAAGCAGATTTTGAGATCAGCCTCCCACCTCCTTCTAGAAGCCGTCTCAAAATTGAACTAGCTTTTCAAAAAAAAAAAGATTTAATAAGACGATGTTACCAAACAGTTTTGGGACTATTTCCCAATAGAATAAGCAGAAGTAGCCATGATAGCAATCCATCCCAAACCCAGACTAACTTGTCTTAGGTAGAAAACCAGTGGGCTAGGAAGCACGGACACTCCAAAAATCTGGGCCAAGTCGTGATGATGTATTCGGACACATCATGGACACTCCAAAAATACAATATGACACCAAAATAGGAGATGTTTCCATGTCGACGTGTCCTTGCCGTGTTGTCATAATCCGTGTCCGTGCAACCTAGCAAGTGGAAAATCAGACAGTGCATGTAGAAAGCAAGCGGAGTCAAATCTCTACTTGGGTAAGGGGCGACACAACCCGTCGATATGAATAGCCTTAGTAAATTGATCAGAAGAATAGCCGTCAAAAAAGGAGGGTTACATTGCAAGAACTTCAAGAATTGTCCAAGGATGGGATAAGATGAATATGCACACCAAAGAAGCTGTCACATACGAATCGATGCCAGCTTGAAGAAGTGACATTGACATAAAAGAGCCATACAACATCCTTGTGGACCCGTTCATTTCTCAACAATAGAAGTTATGACCTGATAACAATAAAGTATGCGTGAATAATGATATCCTGAAAAGAATCAAAGTCGATGGGCTATCTAGTGTTAATATTTCACAGGTTAATTTTTCCTATGTAAAAATGCCCATTGGGATCGTCATTCCTTCACTCTTTGGCGTAATGTGTGATGGAGATGAAAGTAATTCCCTATAGCAAATTCTACCATCTTAATTTTTCGTCTAGACTCTTTATAGTCTAGGAGAACTTGGAGGGTGCTCCTTTGGTGCATGATCTTATACTGCAATCCAACATATAGGTCTACGTACCTACCACCTAGCCACTTAAGTATATCGCATGGCTGTCTCATGTTCATAGCTACCTTGGCTAGAAATTTGACACCAATATAGATGGTCGATGTCATGTTGACAGACGGTCATACATCTTTGTCAAATCTTGTATGGAGGTTTCTTATGCTCCATAGATGATTCTGATGGGAGAAGGCTTGGATGATGATGATGATGATGATGATGAATAATGTCCGGTCCATAGATTCTCAACCTTGGATGTAAGAAATCAATGAGGATAAGGAATAACCAGAGGAGCTGAACAACGAGATCCTTTCCTACGAGAAGTCGAAGCAGTTAGTGGTGTTTCCAACAAAAGCAATTGCATATCATATAATCATTAAGAACCTATGCACATCGCATAATTATAGGGTATATCATTCTTAGTGAGGGAGTCAATTTATAAGTGTTTAGGCATCTAAGAAGTCAAACTAACTAAAGATGAATAACCTGTTACGACATCCCTAGAGACTTTGATTACTTACGCCTGAACAAAACCAAGAAAACAAGGATTCTCTACCCTAATAGAGATACCCAAACAAAACTGTGGGCAAGACGTACTCAATGTCATTTACGAGGTAAAAAAAGTAGACATCTAGTGATTCAAGAATCAAGATTCATGCAATTCTTACCAAGATTTATAAGGTACAACCTAACGTGTTTTACAGAAACAACCAGTCAACCACCTTATAATCGTCATAGGAATTACAAATAAGGACAAGGATGGAAGCATATTTCAGTTAACAAATCAAAGGCAAGCTCGACCATTATAGGAGAAAGAGAAGGTAGCACTGACCCTAACCTTGAAAAGAAAAGTACAATCTGACAACATCATATAAATGAGAGGTATATCGAATGGGTTCTCAATGCTATTAAACAATGAACAAAATTCACTAGTATATTGAAGTAATCAAGGATAAGATAAAAAGATTAAAGGCAGAATATTCCGTACTTGATTCGAATTTCCCTTATCTTCTTCAAGTATGTCCTAACATCGGGAATGTCTTTTGTAAAGTGGTCAATGGTGTACTCCACTTTCTCAAATTGTGTCATTAGGCCGGCCCTGCATAAGTATAACAAAGCATATATCAAATCCTTAAGTGAATTCTACAGTAACATGTTTGTAATGTAGACATGTTTTACGGAAATAAATAAAAAAAAGACAGTAGTAGCATGTAAACTTTAGCATCAAGATACAAAAATCAACTAACAGCCTCAAGAGGATCAAGCTACAATAAGAGGCTACATAAGACATCGCCATGGTGTTACAAGTCAATGGTTGTAAACTTCATTCAAGAATAAAATGATGAATATATGGATATGTTCGCAGTCATTCTTTTCCATTTACCTAATTGCATAAGATAGACGACTATCTTTAGGTTAGGAATGCCTTTGCATTTCCTTCAAAAGGCCTTGCCCGAAACAAAGCAACCAGCATGCAACATTATTTCCAAGCAATCAGCGCACAACACTTTGCATGCAACCAGATCACAACATCTCAGCTAAATGACTCAAAGTTTACCAACCCTGCAAGGCTCTTGATGGTGAACTCCTTGGTTCGTCAAGGTTTTGATCTTTGTTTGCGTGCATAAAAAGAAAATAAGCATGCAATGGTAACCACTTTACTTCAAGTGCACATTGTTCGCTAAACTTGAGATCCTCTCTCAACCAGCCGTGTTGCCAGCCCACAGACCCCGCACAAGGTTATGGGTCAAACTTGTGGGCTAGATAGAGGAGCAGGTTGGTACTTTAGAAAGAAGAGGGCAGAGAGGGAAGCCTCAATTTGCTAGATAACTTATGCATTGTCGTTTAAGTGGATTCAGTGAACATACAAGACTTTCTGTACCATATGCTTACGGTAATCAATTTAGAACCGTTTGGAATATAAATGACACACACTACAATAGTCTTATATTTAAGTGTAGAAGAATATAAATTTAGGTCAACAATTTGACATTGAGTCAATATCATGTATGGTATATTTTAGGTCTATTTTAGGATTAGTAGGTTATTTCGGTATATTCGATTTAGTAAAAGATCCATCCTATACTTCTAGAATGAGTCAAAAGTCTTTGTATCTTCAAATGTATTCTTGATTTTTATACGAAAATCTCCTATGGAGGGTACGCTGGTTATTCCCTACAATCTTCTATGATATTCCGGTTAGCCAAATTTTCTTATTTTCTCTATCTTACATGTCTAATGTCATTTGAAACTCAACATGGTTTCAAAGTAGGAGATTTTTTGTAACTAGCTCCCCTACCTTCTCCACCAAAGTTTCCTCCACCCTAACCCCCACCACTTCTCTCTCTCAAATCCAAACCTTAACCCTATGTCTATTGCTATCTGAAACTCAACACTAATCAATTTAATCAAGCAGTCATATATAGAATTGACAAGCATTAACAATTCTCACATTAAACAATTTATTTTGGACTCGATCAAGGATTGGTCATTAGTTGTGTGGATTTTATGCAGCCAATTAATTGCAATTAGGCTGCCACAATTTGCTAATTGGCAAGACATAAATAAAAATGATAAGCACTGTACAATGTGTAAAATGTTCCTCGGCTAGTAAGCAACCGATGTTTGTATGTGTACGCTGCTAATTGGCTGTCTGTATTTGTATTATATCATGTTTGTATAAGTGCAAAATAGCTTGATCTCCATGGTCTTGATGACAACAATACAGGTGCATATACATATTGCATATGCCGACACCTCCAGAATAGTCACAGAAATAAATTAGATTGTCAGCCAAAATATCACACAAGTAAAACATTATTTACTAATGTGAAAGTTCCTAACTACAAATCCTTTATAAAGTTACCAATGTACTTCAGGCATTCATTTCTCAGATCCATGACAAGAATCATTACAATAATGTGTCAATATAGGTACTTAGTCTACCTTTGAAATCAAATTTCTGCGCAAGGGGGAAAAAATCCCATAACATATAGCATTGTATTATGCCTACCCTTATCCCATAAAAACTACTATTTGTTCACATCTCCAACATTGATAGGCTTTCCTGCTCACAAATGCTAGTTCTCATATTAGTTCAGAGTTGAAAAAAGTGAGGGATCTCTTCATGAAACAGGCAAAACGAGGGAGATATCAAATTAACCCATAGCAAAAACATCAAAGAAAACCTAAAATTGATGAGTTTCTTCTAGTGTCCATAAATACCAAAAAACCAAGAATATTGATTAAAAAAAACTAGACAATACTCTTTCTATTGACATCTATTCATCGCTAGAACAATCAATTGAATAACAAGGGTGATCATTGGACGGAGAAGATGGCACAAGAAAGCTTGTCCTGTTTTGCTGGTTTATTCCAAAATTATATTGAGAAAGCCTATTCTCTAAATAGTGGCCATTAGCACTCTTGTCCTATTATTTTCAGTTACACAAGGCATACAGCCAATCTTGATATTGGAAAATCTAACCCTTCCATGTTTAACAAGGGATGATCATTGGAGAGAAAAGATGGCACAAGAAAGCTTGTCCTGTTTTGCTGGTTTATTCCAAAATTATATTGAGCCTATTCTCTAAATAGTGGACATTAGCACTCGTCCTATTACTTTCAGTTACACAAGGCATACAGCCGATCTTGATACTGGAAAAATCTAACCATTCCACACTTAATCTGGCAATCTGTAATAGATGATAAATTATTGGTATATGGTATCATATCAGTTTATCATGTCATACCAGTAGACACACAAGTATATCAATAGATATTTTGTCGCGATAATTACAAAATATAGAATCATAGATGCACATCTTTTCTCACATGTACCATATCAAGCTATGTTGCACAGGCAAATCCGACACAGTGTGATACAGACATGGTGACATGGCAATGATTTTGGCGAGTCCTGGAGTATTTTAGATTCTCTATGGCATGTTCTATATGTGTTCGACCCGATACAGACCAAGGTAGTCAAAGGCGCACTCGAGGCACAAAGGGTCCATACCGCCTGAGGCGCACTTAAGACGCGCGTCTGAGTGAAGTGAGACACAAAATAAAAAATAATAAAAATATACATAAATGAATAAATAAATTAGTAATGTAAGAAATAAAATCAAATAACATATTACAACCAACAAAAACACGTTAAAATAACCAAGTGAACTAACAGAGCAACAATAGCACTCAACCAAACTAACAAGAATATGTATGTTGTCTATTACGCTTTTAGTAAATTTTACTTTTTCAAGTTCAACTGTTGGCAACCGTCGAAAGGGCTACCTCTCTCCCACTTGTATGAGGTAAGGGCTATCTTCATGCCTCAATTTTTTTTGTAAAAAACAAAAAACACAAGGCGCGCCTTTTCTTGGTTGTCTTGTGCTGAAAGGCGCACCTAAGGCGAGCCTTGGGTGCGCCCGGAGAAAGGCATCTCGTCTAGTGAAGTGTGATGCGCAGATGTTGTGCCTTGCTCCGAAGTGCGCCTTAGGCGCGCCCAAGGCGCGCCTTTGACTACCATGATACAGACACTAGAGTCTGGACAGATTTTTGAAGTGTTCACTTTTCCTAGGTATTAACACGGGGATAATTTTGGTGTCCTGGAGTTTTTAGATTCTCTATGGCACGTTTTATATGTGTTCGACCTGATACAAACACGGGAGTCTGGACCGATTTTTGGAGTGTTCACTTTTCCTAGATATTAACAGTTCTAAATGGCGGTCGAGGCAACCGCCAAGGCGGCACCTAGGCGCTAGGCGTCCCGCCCCACTTTTGTCGTTGGTGGTGGAGTATGCGCCCGACCCTGGTTTGGTGGCATAAGCGGAGATGAGACGGCATAGATAGACGCCTAGGCAGAACAATATCTAACTAGATGTTTTGGCAAAACGGTTTTGCAAACATAATGGACCTACGGTTCACTTTACAAGACTGAAACTTCATAAATCTTTTCTCTACAACTTAGTTATGCATAAAACACCCTTAAAATATGCATATTATGCAAAAAAACAATGGTAAGAAAGTTTAAAAAATGTCCAAAATGTATCAAACGTCTAGGTGGTGCCTAGGCAGCATGCGGACCCTCTCCACCGCGCACCCGCCTACCGCCGTTTAGAACCTTGCCATTAAGATGAAGAAACAATAATGTATAAACACAAATATATTCTCAAAAGTGTCAAACGTGCATCTTTCTGTGGACCAAAAATACAACATGATCAGTGTGCAACAAAAGCTTCTCAATTAAAGGTTTCTTTGAAAGGAAAAGTGAATACTTACTCTTTTCTGCACCTCTTCATAACATCAGCATACTTCCTTACTGCCGCGGGGTCCTCAGGATCTAATATGATCCTTTCCGTTCGAAATATTCCACGGATTATGTCAAATTTTTTCTTCACATCATAAAAGATATCCTTCAGCATCTCTTTGCCCAAGAATGAAAAGAATTGTCAGTACGAGTTAAAACAAATTCGATCATGATCAGCTATGATATACTACAACCAAACAAACTACGACTATGATTAGTAACTAAAATAATATATGCTTCAGCAATGACTGATTAGTAAACGACTGATCCCATGCCAACAAGTCTAAAGTAAACCAGTCAAATGGAGTATTCAAGCACAATGCTAATAGGAGAGGAAACAATTAACTTCACAGAAGATATCTTAATTAATAACCAAAATAATATATGCTTCAATTGTTGGATTCTATAGTTAAACTTGATGAAGGTACTAATGTTAAAATATGAGGATTATGTACATTCATGAAATGGTAGTACAATGCACTCACTAATCAAATTTGAAGCTTGCATGCGTAACATATTTACAAGAAGTTACATGTGAATGGGTTGTTATTGTTCTTATGATTACACTTTACAAGGTTTTATGTGACTCGTGGTTATGCATTTTTGTGCAAATGGCTATCTGAGAGATTTTGTTAATGCAAGATAATGCCAAGGTGGCATACATCAATATGTATCTACCATCAAAATCTAACTACTAAGTTACATAACTTATATATATATATATATATATATATATATATATATATATATCAAGGTTCACAATATCGGTATCGGAATCGGTATCGGACTATTCCTATGAGTATTGGTATCGGCGATATCGGTAGTATCGGCGGTATCGTATCGGAGTATCGGACTTTGGTATCGGAAAACAAATAATTATTAATAAATTATTTACATTTAAAAACATATATTTTATACATTATTTCAGCGTTATTTCTTAGTAGTTTTGAAATTATATGAAATAGTAGTCACCCTTACCGATTGGTTTTGCCGAATTGACCGGAACAAAGACCCCCAATGTCGGTATCGGTCAATATTTGGTATCGGTCGGTATCGGATCGGAACATGCCAAACCGTATCGGTATCGGCCGATACTTTAAACCATGATATATATATAGAGAGAGAGAGAGAGGAGGAGTAGAGAAAATCATGTTTTCTATTATACTATAGATTTGAGAACGGCCTAATCGATAAACAATCGAGAGCGAGTGAAAACTGGGATTCATACTTAATCAGGTGATGGAAAGTGTGTGTGTGTGTGTGTGTGTGTGTGTACACACACTTCCTTGTCTCAAGGTCAACTAACCATTGGTAAACGACTCAAAAATATTTGGGGACAAGGATAGTAGGTTGAGAAAAAAAAAAGGAGCAACAAAAGTTTAACATTCGTTGCAAGGTGAGCAAGTAGCTTTTATATCAGATAGCCACTACATAGCAAGATTCGTTGTATCTGACGATGCTGATAGGTATCGGCCATATTATATTAGCTCGGATAGCCTCTCGATAGGTAGCAGCCTTTCCCAGACCCTGCATTAGTGGGGGAGCCTTGTGGCATTGGAAAACATCTCCTAAAACCATATTCTCACCAGGCTATTTATAGGCTATGTTGCAGGTACAAAGACACACAACATGATACAGTCTGGAGAAAGGCCTTTTGGCATGCTTATCTCATAGTTTGCAGTATCTGCTGATACAGATACGGAAAGGGACACCGCCGACACTAGCGAAACCAACCATTTCAAAACCACAGAAACTCCGTGAAACCGTTAATACTGATACTCATAAGAAGGGGCCAACGCCAATTCTGACAATGTGAAGCTTAGTTCATCTTTGTTTTGCCATGCTTGTATTATTCATTTGTATCGTGTTCAACAGGGATATGAAACTAATTATGTTGTGGTCCTGCTTTCCAATGTTTACATGTTGGACAAGGCAAAGTAAAGGATGTGGAAGTTTGACAATTGATGTTTACATTAAGTTAGTACAAGCAAGTCCATACACTAAACAAGATGGCCACTGATCAAAATATTAGAATAATATTAATTTCATTCAATGTCATTCTCTTGTGTTAGATTTCGGAGCTGATTTGATGAAATCCTAACGATAAAGCTGTGGTGGCTTCAGAAATCAAGTTCATCTATTTAGAGGATCCAGTTGCAAGATATTCAACAATACAAAGTACAAGAAGTACAAATAGGACATTCATCATGTGGAACTAATCATAAAGGTGTGATGACTTTGCTACACAAAAATAGACTAGTTCTATGCATGTTCCACACGTAATTGTTATTGTTAAATATCAAACAAATGGATGATATAAACTTAACTGTGAAGTGAAGTTGTCGTTCACAAACTTTGTTTTTTTCTTTTCATTGATTTCTCTCTCAATAACAATATGAAACTTATCTAATGTCTCCCTCTATACTAAAATCTGACTAATGTGGATTTCACTCACAGCCAAAAATCGTTCTTTGACCAAGATTCCCATGACAATAAACAAAATAGGAACCATGCAACAAATGAATCAGTTTCAGCCGAAACTGAACCATTGGTCACAGACAAACTCTAGCATATGTGCACACCGACCTTGTCTGCCTAATCTGGGGTACAATATACAAATTTGTTGATCATTATGTAAATTCTCATACATTGCATTAAACAAAGTATCAATATATGAAACCATTACCAACCCAACGTGTCCAACACATTAACAAGAACAACAACTATACTCAAATGGCAGTTCAAGTTAAGGTTTGTATTATGCTTGCCAACATGCTCTTCTTGTAAGTTCCTCTTTTGTTTATAAATCCCTCACAACTAAGGGAATGAGACTACGAATAAGAAGGTTGTAGCAGGAAGCAAGTAAAAGTAATACTTTCTGAAATATACTGAGGCTATCACTAGCTCAGGCAGTCCCCGTTCTGGTCTTTCAGTTTCTTGTAATTAGTAAGTAAACTGTGATTCTTTATTGGAATAAATCCAACTGCGGCAGTTTAGATTAAACATAAACCAGGCATAGAACCTAAATTTAATTAGTTCCTCCACTTACCCTTTAATAAATCATCATATTACAAAATAAGGCACTCCGCATCACAGGATAATAAAAAAGTTTGAACATCACGTAATTATTTTTTATTCTTTTGTGGAGTTAAACAGGAGCCGGTGACAGCAAATATATATATATATATATATATATATATATATATATATATATATAAACTCTGTTGCAACGTTAATTTAACATAAAGCATGTTGTGAATATTTTAATGATTACACGTTAATCTTATATCATTTGCCTACAGAAAAGCACAAACAATACTAGACATGGATATTGGTTTTCCTATTTGAGAAAAGACTCCGATACTACAAAAATGACTTAAAGAAGTTGAATAAATCATATTTGATTGAATTATTTCTTTATAATATGGCCCATTATACTATATTGCAGAAAAGGTGTGAGTTAAGAATATATAATCCTTCCACAAATTATTTTGATAATATAGCATCAATATTGTCCATCTCACAATCAACAATTGCAAAATGCATGCGTCCATATAAAGTTAGGTATCTGACATGAAGAGAGGTATGGCAGAAGAATATATATTTCCTTTAACAAACTTATTGAGCATATATTATTAATTTTATACCCATATCAAAATACAAAAACAAGTAAAGGGCGCACACTTTTACATATAGGCTTGAATGATATTGTGCTAGTTAACGCCTTGTTTCACATCAAATGATCCTAATTACTTGCCATAAATAGTCAACCTACTGCACACTTACATTGTTCTTTTTACAGTATACATAAAAATAAAGTAGAAAGTATCAAACTATTTCCAATAAAGTTGATCACAATGTTTAGAGTTATTACAACATGCATCAATTTTATTAAAAAATCATGTATACAAAAGTCTACTTACGGTCTCCCTTAAGGGTGGGTGTTGCTGGAGGATCAGATTCTTTTGCATAGGAACGAACAGATAAACCATGCCCTTGTTTCACAATTACTTGACTGGCATAGAACTGCAAAACCACACGTTTATATAGCATAACTGAAGGAAATCAACAAACAACATCCAACTAAACCAGCATATAATAAGAAACAGATATCGCTCATATGTAGAAACCCATACAAATGTTTACGTCTTATAGTAGTTATCATCTTTGAATACAAACAGCATAGGCAACTACCCAAATCAGGCTAGAACTAAGTTCCTTTGTGGCATCATTTTGACAAACAAACAATATTTTTTCGAGAAGTAACATAAAAATCAAATAGACAAACAAGAAGTTTTTGTGTGTTTGTGGAAAACAAAGACTAAGAAGCTCAGTTTGTGCTTCAGTAGTGATATTCTGTTGCTTGCAAGTATAAACATATTTGTGGTCCTTGAGGACTAGTAAATGTCCTCAATGTGCCTATAATAATGAACTTGAATTTGGATAGGAGAAAAAGTGAAAAACACATAAATAATGAATTTTAAGTAGGAGAGATGTAAATTTGAACGGGTTTATGTTCTCTACAACAAAGAGTGGACTCAAGTATTAATTTGTATTTGGAGCTTCCCTTACCATAATTATAAACCAAAGGTCATAAGAAGTTTTGACAGTGACCACTTGACCACAATTCTTCTAACAGCGTGTTTAATTAATCGTTTCACAACAATTAGCTTTCAAGAAATAATATGACAACGTAGCTGCACCACACGTTGAATCCCTGGTTAATTCATGCTTCAGATACGATTTTCATGATGTTACTCTGTACTTTTGAAAAAATCAGGTATGTAATAGTTATGTCTCAAATGGCCAACAATATCACAATAAAATAGACAAACCCATAAAGACAAAGTAAAGAAACTGGGGATGTTATCCATTTATCACAATAAAATACACGAACCCCTCTACAACTTTCATACCTTTTCTTATTTCGGGTTCGGGGGTCAAGTGGGAAGAAGGCAGAGCTCGCTTAACCCGAAAGAAAGAATAGCTTCTAGGAAAAAGAGAGTCTATGAGGGAAAAGCTCGGTAGCGAGCGGTTAAAGAGGGAGCGGAAGCGTCAAAGGCTCGAATGGACGTAGAGGGGATCGCTGGCGAGGAACATTATGAAACTGTGCAATCAGTTGAGCATACTTCACAATGTTACAAAGAACATCAGGTCGTTACAGCTATCCATGGTATGGACGAATTATCAGAATGAGTGTGAATATAATGACATTTTACCTAGTAATAATTTCAAAACATGATTTTTCCTGCACGGACACAGTCACATGGCGACAAACACAAAACATATATTTGTGAGCGTTCAAGTGTACTTTGGAGCGTCCATGTCACGACTTCCTAGCTTGTGACAACATTAAAACACTAAGAAGTCGTACAATATTTTTGACTAATTTGAAACATATCATAATTATTTACTAATTATGATTTATTCCAATGTAAAAAAAAAATGCAGATTAAAACAAATTGCCTCTTTTCAACAATGAAATGGGTGGCCTCCAATTGATTTTCCATTGGCAGAGAAAAAAAAAATTAAAAATGCGATTTTGACAACAAAACAACAAATTTGTACACAAAATTTCACTTCATTGCTCAAATCCCACATTAATATTAGGGTTCGATCATGTATCAATCGTTTCCTATACCGAAACCGAGGAATCGAACGAGTTCTAAAGAACCCCCCCACCCAAATGGCGGCTAGGGTTCTACAAGACCACCAGAAATGGTCGGATCCAAAACAAAAAACTATCAAAAATCATCTAAATTAGAAAATAACGAGCGATCCAGACAAAAATCAACAAAATAAAAAAAAAAAATCGGAAAAAATAATTGCCCATGAGATCGGATCTGCCGATCGACATCGAGAGAGAGGCAGTGGACCTGCTTCGATCGAGAGAGGAGGCGAGAGGCCATGGCCATGGCTTCCAAGTTCTTCTTCTTCCTGTGCTTTTTTTTGGGATCGCTCGCGACTGAGAATGAGAGAGAGGTCTGGGAGCAGCTGCTAGCGAGGATGATAAATGGTGGACTGCGGCTGATTGGTTGAACCGGGCTTATGGGTTAGGTTTGTAAAATTGGACCATTGTTTGGGCCGGGATTTTGGGTTGTACGTCACTAGGCCCAAATCTCTCCAAATTCAGATATTATAATATATTTAAATTAGCCCTAATGAAATGTTTAAATAACTTCTTATGTTAAATACTACACGATTTTGCAATTAGAATAGTAGTAAATTGTTTTATGTTACTATGTTGTAGCCGAATAATTGATACGAGACTTCTCTTCTTTTTTTTGAGAGGAAGGGCATTTATTTATTGAAACTGAAATGAACCATCTATTACAGAAGTACACTCTTCGTTCAGAAAAGTGGTAATGCACTCCGGCGGAGATGAAAATACATTTAAGGAATTATGCTTGATGGCAAACTCGGCCAACGCGGCCAACGCGTGGGCTACTCTATTGTCTTGTCGACGCACAAACGAATATGTAGGCCTCTTTGGAAGGGATTTCAGCTCTTTCTTTATGGAAAGGAGGTCATGCATGAACCAGGGAAGTAAGTCTTCTTCACCAGTCAGAATCCTATGCACGGTCAATGAGTCTCCCTCTATGATAGTGTCTTCCGCTCCGATGTGTCGAGCCAGGAGAACACCTAGCAATATGGCATGAAGCTCTGCCCATAGGCTGCTCTCCATGTCATGGTAGTGGTCTAGTATCCAAGTCTTCGCAGAGATGAAGCCTCCCTGTGAGTCCCTTGCCACAGCTGCCATCGCTATGAAAGATGACGACGTGGCACCGTCCACATTGATTTTAATAACTCCCGACTGGGGCACTCCATTGCGCTGGTAATAAACTATTCTCCCTCCAGGCTTGAATTTTTTAAGCCACATCCGAGTTATGCTTCAAATAGGCTATGTAATGAGCATCGTTAATGATTCGATGGATGCTAGGTGCCACTTTACGAAAAAGACATGAGCATCGAGCTTTCCATATGGCCCATAACAGAGGAGCTCCTAACTTGAATGCATTATGAGCCATAGGGTCCTCCAACCAATTGATGAGTAGTGTTTCGATCTCCATATTACTTTCGACCCGCAGACCCAATGAGCTGGCGAACCATGCATTTTTTGCAACTTGACAATGCAGGAAGAGGTGATTGGTGTCTTCTTCATATAGTAGGCACAATGGGCACATATTGTTGTAATCGGGGATTCGACGATTGATAGCAGAGAGTAACGGTAGGGTGTTATTCAGTAGTCTCCAGATAAAAATTTGTGTTCTAGGAGATAGGGAGTCCATTTTCCAAAGATTCTTCCACGTGGAGGGATGCTGTGAAGAGTATGAGCTACTCGTGCCTTGTCTTCTCAGTAGCTCATACAAAGACTTTGCGAAAAAAGCTCCGTTTCTAGTCCCCGTCTATATAATGTTGTCCTCTCCATCTTCTTCCTGGATATTAATGTTAGCTATAGCCTGAGCTTCCATAAGCGTAAAGAGGGACTTGATAAGTTGATGTTTCCATGAGTGATCAAGTGGGTTTATCAAGTCTCGGACTAATTTGATATCCGTAGGTAGCTTACTGCAGGAGGTAATTTTGTGTCCGGGTAAACTCGGAATCCATGTTTCGGCAAGAATATCAATCCAACCTCCATTTATCTTCCATAAGATATTGTCCGCCATCACCCTCCTCATGTCCAGTAAGCTTGACCATGTAGGAGAGTCCCGTCTGGAGTGCTGTGCAGTCCACAATGATTTATTCTGGAGGTAGATACCTCGAAGGAGTTTAGCCCAGAGTTGATGAGGTTGTTTTAGAAATCTCCATAGGAGCTTCCCTAACAGAGCGTCGTTAACCCACTCCAAACTTCTGATACCCAGTCCGCCATAGTTTTTTGGTTGTGCAATTTTATTCCAAGCCATGAAATGTAGCTTCCTCTCTGACTGGTCGTGTTGCCACCAAAACGAACGCTGTTGCTTTGTCAGGGAGTTTGTGACAGTACGCGGTATTTTGTACGTCGACATGTAGTATACGGGGATGGAACCGAGAGTTGATTTTATCAGAGTGGTTCGTCCGGCATGAGACAAGAGTTTGGCCTTCCACCCTTGTAGTCGCGCTCCGCACTTGTTGATACGAGACTTCTCTTATTAACTCTATACTACCGGTTCAAAATAAGCCATCTAAGTCTATGTATATCCTCATGTAATTAATTAAAAAAATCAAAAATCTAACTACAGTATGTATGTATCTCCTCATGCAAAAAAAAAAAATTCTAAAATTCTTCTAACTGCTTGAGCATATAACAAATCCGAAAGTATATTCAATATTCAAATTATATATAAACTAATGTATCGTATTATCTAACTAAATACATATCCAAGTTCTAAAAATTATACCTATAACAAATCCTAATTAAAATATGTTCAAATCATATTTAAAATTAATATAATTAATTTCTATCTAATTTTTCAACAATATCATAGTTTTTTTTTCCTTTTTGGTAGGTGCAACCCACGTGAACTTGACTAGTATATATATAGGGGAGAAAAGATTAGGGTTTGTGTGTATCTAGATAAGAGCAACTGGTATTTATGGTTAAGCACAAATCACGGTTTATTATATTACCCCTTTGATATGCACTTTAACCACTGACTCTTTAAAAACTTTTCTAGGAAAAAAATTATCTTTACAAAAAATTCTTAGTAAAAGAAAAGTGCACAACGTATTCTTCAGGAATATGATTCTCCAGAAATCCAAGTGGTATAACTTACACTAGCTCGTTAAATATCTTTCAAAGAAAAAAAATCTAGTGGAAAAAAAAATCTTGTCGAAAAAAAGAGCACAATGCATAAAGGCATTCTTCATGATGTCTCTATTTGCATCTTTAGGATATTTGTATTTATAGGATGCTCCCTCTCAAAATTACTTATAATATATTACATTTAGTTCTTACATTAACTTAAATGAAAAGTCACCCCCCCAATTAATACATTTGGTCATTACATCACATCCCAATATCTTGTCAGCCTATTTGTTTATATGCATGTCTGATTGAGTCTTCATGTGCCAATTTGGTGTACTAACTTCTAAAATAAGGACTTTGGCAGAAATTTTATGAAGAGTTATGTAAGGTTCTATGAAGACTTGATCTGATTTACATCAATCATCTTTTCTTCTTGGATCTTGTGAGTAAAGAAAAATATTGGTGAGTTGTACTTTGTCTTGTCTCATTTGATGAATCATTCTTGAATTTGCTTTATACTATGTTACATTATCCTAATAAAGGGTTGTAAGCTTATTTATGACTTTCGAAAGCTCATAACTCTCCCCTCCCTCCTGATATGCTGAACTAGTGATCTTAACCATACGCATTCTCTGCTTGCTTCATGAAGTGTCAGGATTTCTGAATAACTAGTCAATGTTGCTATAATGGTCTATTTGATTGATATCTATGAAATAAATGCACCCTTGTTAAGAAAAATATATCATATTTGTAATCTCCCATTATATGGATCAAATATATAATTCGTTTCTGCATATCCAACAAGTTCGACACATTTATATGAATGTAGAAGCATATAAAATATCATGCTTAGAAGAGCCACTCTTAAAACCTAAAAAATGGTATTTTTGGGTATCTGAGATAAAACTACGCTGCACAAGCAGAGGGCAAAGTTCCATGCGTAGAAAATAAGTCCTGAAGAGGAGAATGATCAAATATTTGAGTTCATGAGCACGTGTAGGAAATTAAATGACAAAACAATTCAAATTCTTCCATTAATGGAGATGGACGTTGAACATGCCTTGACATATTCATGACATTTCCTATATTCCAAAAAATACAAATATTTGTAGATAAGGAGGAGTTGACAGTGATTGCATCAGCATAATGATGTCACTTTATTGCTTTCTTGTAAAACAATGCCACGTGTCAGGTTGTGCGGGTTATAAGCTGCTATTTCTGTGCAGGAAACTTATTTTCCTTTATGCGCAAAAGCATTGATTTCTCTTCCCTCATGAAATGCACAACTGTATATGTGTTATGAATCCCGAGGAGAGATATAATGCATTTAGTGTGCAGATCCTGGTATTTGCCATTGATTGTAAAAGTGCAGAACAATTTTATAGGAGGACTGAACTTAGACTCACAATACAAACTCGCTCGTAAAAAGAAAGCCTAGGAATGAAAACCAAGGTACAGCAATCTAAGTACGATTATTTATTTTTGATTCTGGGGGGTGACGATAGAGGCTCGGGAAAGCGACGGCAGCTCTGCCTTACTCCTTGGACGATTGGACGTAGCCTTGGCTCTGATGAAGAAATGCTCTCGGGATGTGTGGGAAGACTCTTCTGTGCGCGCCTTTATCTCTCTGTGTGTCCAGCCGGGTGGGGATAGTCTCTTTCTCTCTGGAATTCTCCTTCTCTTTTTTCTCCCGAATTCTCCAGGGTTTGCAAGGGAATGACACCTTGCTATTTATAGAAGTGGGGGTGTGATCATTAGGGTTTGCAATGATTCCCCCTTGGAAAGTCGGCGACCAATCATCTGGACCATTAATCTTGATTGCATTATATCTGGGCAGTTAATTCTTGATTGCGTTAAATCCGTATGGACAATTAATGCTGATTGCAATGAATCTTTATGATTTGTCATGACAAGCTCGGATCTCTCGCCACGTGTCCAATTTGCTTAATTACAGCAAATCTAATTTGATCTGAGTAATAATGGTGATTGCACTAAATCTGGGTGTTATGATTTACGAGCAGCCATAACTCCGAAGGGATAAGATAGCCACGTGTCTCAACTGTCATGAGGATCGCCACGTGTCTCAACTGTCATGAGGACCGCCACATGTCTTAACTGTCGTGAGTAGGACGTCCTGACAGAGCCGCATGAATGCGGTCTCTAAATGAACCGCATATGGGTGGCCCCCACACTCCTAGCCGCATGAAGGTAGCAGCCGCATGAAGGGATCAGTCGCATGCAGGGGTCAGCCGCATGAAGATGACAGTCGCATGAAAAGAGCAACCACATAGGAATGACAGCCGCATAGGAGTGGCAGCCGCATAGGAAACTTTGGACTTGACAGATCATGCCAACTATAAAAGATTTTCTTCTTTTCCCTAGGAACATGCCATCATGTCAGAGTCATCATTTCGACTTTTATGTCAGAGCTGTCATTTGTCAGAGCTGTCATTATCAGGGCTGCCGTCAGAGTAATTAATTTAAGGTGCTGCTTTATGGCCAGTTGTCAGATCGGACAGAGTGAGGCCACGTGGCATGGAGCCATCCGAGCCGCATGAAGGACTTTTGGAGCTGCATGAGGCTCTTTTTGTTTGTGAGACATATGGGATCCTGAAGGACTTATGAGCCACATGAGGCTCCTTCTGTTTTGAGCCGTATGGGATCCTGAAGGACTTATGAGCCGCATGAGGCTCCTTCTGTTTTGAGCCGCATGGACTTTCCTTATCTTTTTCCATGCTTCTATAAGACCCCCTTCAAAGTTTTTAATTTACAAAATTAAAATACTTTGAATAAGAAGCATGGCTATATATAAGTTCTTCTGGCCGCAGAGGATATTCTGACCGCATGGGCTTCCTAGCCGTATAGACTTCCTAGCCGCATAGACTGTCTGGCCGCATGGACTTCCTAGCCGCATGGACTGTCTGGCCATATAGGCTCTCTGACACGTGTGCGTCTCCTGCACCTGTGTGTCTTATTAATTGCTTTTGATTTGCTTTGGATTTAAAGCCGCCTTTTGGGGCAGGATCCCAAGGGTCGGTTTTAAATATCCGGATTTTTCTCGATGACCGAGGAGTCGATTATGTTCTTTATGCAGCACGCGGATTGAAGCGTCCGTCGGTTCATGAGCCCCCCTTTTGTCTGTCTATAAATAAGGGGGTTTGTGGAACGGGGAGACTTCTTTACTTTCACTCGTCTTCAACTCTTCTTGTCCTAAGTTGCTGTCTTCGTCTTCCTTCTCCGCTCATCAATCAACAATGGCCCCCAAGTCTTCTAAAGCCGCGGCGAAGGGTAAGGGAGTGGCTTCTTCATCAGCCATGGCGCCTGAAGTTCACCTCGACGTTCACCCCATTATTGCTGGTAAGGGTTTGGGAATATCGTATACTTCAAAACCCTAACAAAGACGGCTTTGTTGCATGCTTTATGCATAAGCCTTTAATGAGTCCCTCGTCTTCATCGAACTGTTCAAATTGTATGGGCCGCATGTATGTCCCACATCCGAGACACATAGGGGTATACCCTATGTCCGAGCCGCATGGGGGTTTGTCTAGTAGCCGCACAGGCACTTCACAAACTGAACCGCATAATGACCCATCGCACAGAGCCGCATAAGTCTCTCTGAATCGAACCGTATGAATCCCCCTTTAAACAGGACCGCATAAGCTCGTCTGGATTGGCCGCATAAGGATCTGGCCCTCTAACTTTGTTTTTTTTTTTAATCTTTGATTCTTACAGCATCCCTGCCGAAGGCTGAGATCATTGTGAAGGAAGAGCTGCTGCCTCCTCTCAAACAAGAGTCATCGCTTGTTAAGGAGGAGGTTATACCAAAAATGGAGGAACAGAAAGGAGAGCTGGCGCCTATTGCTGTAAAGGAGGAGCCCCAGTCTGACGGCGGTAGTACTGGAAGTTCTGACCCTCCTACTCCGGACGAGGATTTTGCTCAAGTAGATCCTTCATATGAAAAATGGTTGAGGGATTGGTATATGCGCCCCTGCAATTGAGATTCATAGGCTCTCATAAGTGTCCGTCTTTTGTCTTGATATTTCAGTCTGTCTTTAGCTGTAGTTTGTGTTTTGCTTCTTTTGGACATTGATGTAATATTCTTCCTTCTTGTCTGAATGAAATGATAGAGAACTTTTATGGCTTGCTCATGAGATGTAGTCATGTGAATGTAACTGATCTTGAATGAACAGAATACATTTGCTCTACTCTTTGCTTGTAGTAATTGCCCCAATAGGAGACTTTTTGTGGACCTATTATCCTTGGCGTACCCTGGTTCTGGATACGGATAATAAGTTGGGAGAGAACCAACATACTTACTCAGAGGTAATAAGGACATGGTAAATATGAGGGTTTCTTTGATGGAGCCTTCCCACTTAGAGGTAATGAGGACATGGCAGGAGTGGGCTCCATGAAGGGTACATAGAACAACTCAGAGGTAATGAGGACGTGGAAGTTCTATATGAGGGACGGTTTGTTTTTGATGGAAGGAGAACAACTTAGAGGTAACATCGACATGGTTGTTTTAGGAAATTTGTGGATCTGTTACCTTGTTTATGCACTGAAAGTGCGGGTATTGGATCATAAGGAGGGAGCTCCTTTAGGAGAAAAGTTCAGAGGTATGATCATACATGACTTACTACCTAAAAATATGATATAGATTCATCTGGAGTGACCAGAGTGTAAGTTCAGCGGTACCTGCGGGTACATAACTCAACAATCTGGGAGATTTGGAGTCATAATACGAGTTCAGCGGCACCAGAGGGTACATAACTCGACAATCTGGAGATTTGGGATCAAGATGTAAGTTCAGCGGTACGAGAGGGTACATGACTCGTCATTCTGGAAGTTTGTAGTCGGGGTGTGAGTTCAGCGGTACGAGAGGGTACGTAACTCAACACTTTGGGATATTTGGATTTGGAATGTGAGTTCAGCGATACCAGGGGGTACGTAACTCGACTATTTGGGGAATTTGTAGTCGGAATGTGAGTTCAGCGGTACCACAGGGTACATAACTCGATATTTTGGAAGATTTGTTTCAGACGTAATACTTCTTTAGGAACTTGCCGTTGATGGGCAACATGAGCAAGTCTCCATTTTGTTTTGCGAGGCGGTAAGCTCCATTGGAGAATACAGCATCGATGATGAACGGGCCTTCCCACTTTGGCTGGAACTTGCCGACGATTTTGTGAGTCATAACCATCGGCCTCCGCACTGCCAGAACGAGATCGCCCACTTGGAATATTCTGATTTTAACCTTTTTGTTGAAGGCTCCGGAGATACGTGCTTGGTACAGCTCGATTCGCTGTTGAGCTAATAGGCGCTTCTCATCTAGGGCCTCCAACTCTTGTAGTCGGCGATGGTGACTATCATCTGTCGTCAATCGGCAGGTGAGAGCGACACGAAGTAAGGGGATTTGAGTCTCCAGTGGGAGAATTGCCTCACTTTCGTATACCAGAGTGAATGGTGTGTTCCCGGTGGCAGTCCGTACTGTAGTACGGTACGCCCATAAGCATTCGCCGAGTTTTTCATTCCAGTCGCGTTTGTTTGATGACACGAACTTCTTGAGAAGCTTGATGATTGTTTTGTTGAATGCTTCAGCCAGACCATTAGCCGCCGGGTTGTATGGTGTTGAAGCAATATTTTGGATTCGGTATTTGTCGCAAAACCGATAGAAAGTGTGTCTTGCAAACTGCGGACCATTATCGTGGATGATCCTTCGTGGCAGTCCAAAGTGGTAAATAACGTGATGCTTGAGGAAGCTGATCACGTTTGAAGTCTTGACTTCTGCCAGCGGAATAGCCTCCGCCCATTTGGAGAAGTAATCTGTGATTGCGAGTATGAAAAGGTATCCTCGGGACGAAGGCAGAGTGATTGGACCAATGATGTCCATTCCCCATGCTTCGAATGTCCAGGATGCCACCGTCGGATGTAGAAACTAGGATGGCTGGTGGATGAAATCTGCGTGGACTTGACAGACTTTGCATTTTTGTTCATAGTCTATTGCATCTGCAATCATCGTGGGCCAATAATAGCCCATTCGTCGAAGGCGATCCTGTAATTTTGGGCCAGGCTGATGGGCCCCACAGATGCCATCATGAGCTTCACGTACGGCTTCTTTGGCTTCTATATTTGACAGACATCGAAGCTGTAAAACCCCTAAATTTCTATTATATTTTTATCGATTTTGGTACTGATTTAAAGTTTTGTATTGTACGTCGCGTAGTCGTATTGTACGTCGTGCACGGAATTTTATTTTTCGTTTTGCTCGATGAGTGCGAATATGTGCGAGCGTACATATTTTTAGAAAAATAATTTTTTTTCTATTTTTATGGTTTCAAAATAATATATGTAATAATTATTTCTAGCTATCATTTTCAAGTTTATGATTTAATTTATACAGCTATAATAATAACTTTTTTATAAAATGGTATATTAGAAAGGTATATTTATGTAAACATTATTTGTACATACATATATATTTAGTAATTATTATTGAGTTTATTTGTAAATAATAATGTATTTTCGAAATTAATATTATTAGTATTTTAGAAAATATATTTTGAAATTATTGTGGCATTTAAATCTTGATTTAAATTTATGAATTTATTTATATAGTTGAATATTTAAAATTTGATGTATCTCATTAATTTTATACTAGAAATTAAATTAGATTTAAATTGGATTTAATTTGGATTGGATTTATTGAAATAAATTAAATTATAGATTGAATTATCTATTATGGGGAATTTAAATCCTAATCAATATCTAATTGGGAATTCCCACATCCTATAAATAGGCAGGTACTCCTCCATAATTCTCAACCACAATTTCTACCCCATTGTGCATCGTATCCGTGCATCCCATCCACTATAATCCCCACCAATACAAATACAATTCATCCCGAGTCCGATAATCCCGGACTTCAATCCATGTCGTGTCGGACATTTTCGATACGACGCCACCATCCCCGACACGGCAGCCTCCATACGATCCCCGTCATCCCCTCCTGCCGTTTTTCCCTGTCCACCGCTAACATCGCCTACGCTATCCACCATCTCCATTACTGTTCCCAACTCCACAGCCGTCCCTGCCACCGTTCTCTGTCCGACTCATCTCCCTACCGCCATCATCGCCGTTACCACACAACCATCATCCCGGCCTCCCCAAACCAAAAGAACAAAAGGAAGAGGATGAAGAAAAACACGTGAACCCTCACCTGGCCGCTGTCGTAGCCGAACCGCTCTCTCCGAACCGACGATCGGTCAGTCCTCCTTCCGAATCCACCGTGGCGCCTCCACCTCCGAGGTCCGCCTCCGTCGTCAACTGGCAGCACACCCGTTCCCGGCCTCAGCCGCGTGCGACCACCCCCTTCCGCGCTCCGGCGTCGGCGAGTGTCCGTCCACCGTGCCGCCGCCTTCATGGCAGTGCGCCCCCGGCACCGAGCGCCGCCACTGGATCCGGCGCTGCCCCTATCGTGCTCGTAATCCTCCTCCGGTGAGGAGCACCTCGCGGCCACCAGTACGCCGCCAAGCCGCCCCGCTCCGACTGACCGCCGATCTTGCTCTTCCGCCGCCGCCTTCGTCCCCAGCGGCCGAGCTCCGACGAGCCAGCACGCGACGCGCCATCGCCGTGCTTCGTCTCCGACCGTCGCGGAGTCGGCCGAGCCACCTCCCGTGGCCAGAGCTCCGCCGCCGGCCACAAGGCCGGAGCCGCCGACGACCCCCTCGTGAGATCCCCTTTTCCCAAACCCTTTTCTCTTTCTTTCTCTCTCTGAGTAATTTTTTGGGAGGGAAGAAGTAAGTAAAGTTATATTATTATTTATTATTATTATTATTATTATTGTTATTATTATTATTATTATTATTATTATTAGTATTATTATTATTTTCTTACTGATTTTAGTTATCAGTACAAAACCAAATATAAATTATTATCATTTTACTAGTTTACTATTTATCATGATAATTATTAATTTTCTCTAAAATATTAAGGTAAATAGTTCCAAGTGTTTTATATTAATTATTATCATTTTATTAATTTTTTGAAGTTATTATAATTACTATTGTGACTATTATGTCTCATTGTTATATTTTATAATAATTACCTAAAATTGTTTTTCTCCTACTAGTAAATATAGTTTAAAGTATTTTCCTACAAACATATTTGACGAATAAAAACCTACCTTTAAATATTATGTTTTCTAAAAATAGTATATATATATATATATATACATATATATATATATATATATATATATATATATATATATATATATATATATATATATATATATATTTGTCCGCAACTTCTCCTCGACTATCGCCATTTGTCATAACTAATCATATATATCTATTTTCTCGCGACTTTAGACCTCTGCTCATCGACCATGGCTATTGCACACATCGGAATATGTCGAATCATCGCACCACCTCAGGCGTCAACCAGGCAAGACATCTTGCCTTTGCTGTTTAAATTTCTTGCTCAATATCATGCATGTTTTAGTTGTTTCTTTTTAAATTATATGTAAATACAAATTACTATATTTTATACAATTGGCTTAGAGTTAAGGGACTACCGTCAAATTTAGTGTGTCACATTGACTTTTCACGAATGTACACGAGTTGTATGTGAGAGTTGTGAGTATCATATAGAGGTCACTTGCGTGTGGGCTGATCCCCCGTACGCATGCGTAGGAATAACTGTCAATAGATGCATGATTAGAAGACTTGACAATTATCTATATTAAAACAGTGTGGTGGAAACGACACGTGTGTGTCATGGTTACGACACACGTATAGTATCATTGGAGGGAGGGGACAGCTACTAGCGTAGGGGCTACTTTTATTTTACACACATTTGGGAGATAGTGTCTCGGATGAGCGCTACGTATTACCCGGCCGATAGTGTCTCGGATGAGCGCTACTTGTTGGCCACTCTTTATTACTTGCTTGAGACAACCCCTGCGTAGAACGTTGTCCTCTAAATTGCAATCCACGTAGAATGGTTAGGAACCTTTACTCATGCATACTTTTCTGTTGAGCTTTATTATTCAGTTTATTGGCATGATATTATGTGTCTTGTTACGTCCCTCTGAAGACCTGGTGATCTCTCCAGGTGTGTGTTTCATGATTTCTTGCAGGTGCTCTAGCTAAGGCCATTCCTTCCTCCGTGATGTTTGTTCTTGGACTCGTCACTTGCTCTCGCTTGTTAAATTCTTTCCTTGTATATTTTTTCATATTTAAATTTGGTTAGTAGTAGACTTTGTCTCCGTCCAACTATTGTGTACATGACAAATTCAAAGTTGCTTCATATTATTATTTATCTGTGTGGATGAGATTTAGTGTCTTGGCTTTCTACATTTATAGCTTATGTATATACGAGTCGTATATTTACTCGTATGTATACAGCTGGCATGATACGTATCTAGTCTCAAGTATTTGGGACTGGGGCGTTACATGTTTTTGTGGTGGCCCATGCAGGTCAAGTTTGCCGTTTCGGTTACATGACTGTACCGAACGGGCCTGCAATATAGGATTAGAGTCTAGAATCTCATCCATCTACTTGACATCTTTTTTTGACTTCAAATTTCGAACTCTCGTTCGACCTCCTTGAATTGCATCTTGCTTGACTCCTTCTACCGTAAATTTCTTAGTTTCGTGTTTAGTAAGATGACTACACTAGTATATGCCCATAGGTTAAACACATGGCTAGATAGATTACATTGACAATTAATATCCATTGAGGTTATATTTGAGTATAAAGACATTTATTTTTCCTAGAGATATGATCATAAGGATTAGTTAATTCCAAGTTGGGTAGTAGCATATTACGCCATCAAAGGATAGTTGAAATTTTACTTTAAATTTATAAGGTGGTATACACAAGAAGATAGCTAGATCGAGAAAGCAAATTTTTATGAATTTTGAAATTGTGAAATAGTTATGATTTAAGTTTTTATATGGTGACACTTGATTTACGGTTAACTTAAGTTTGGATTGTAATATGATAGAGTTTATCTCGAGATTATTTAAAGAGTTTAAATTATGATTTTCTAGACGACTAGAGAGATGAAAGTTTAGAAGGGAGAGAACTTGAGGTTTTAAATTGCGCGTACGATTTATAAAGTTTATTAAAAGAGATGATGAAAAAATTTTGTTTAAATTTTTTGGAAGATATCGACTTTGAAGGAAAAATTCAAATTTTGTCCTATGATCTATGATTTATAGAGTTATTTAAATTTCGAGTTTAAAGCCTTGATTATGGATATTTAAATTTTAGTAAAAAAAAATGTTCATTTTGCGATATACAAGGACTATTTCGAGATTGATTAGAGAATTAAATTAAACTTGACAGTCTAAGATAATTGGTAATTGTGGCAGAGTATCTTGAAAATTTTATTGAGAAATTTCGAGGAACTTGAAATTTAGATTAGATCATATTGGTAGAGGACCAAGAAGCAAGGAAGGTCACCCTAGTGAGATAGAAGTATTGTACATTAGATTGCCATGCCACCTATGATTATGATATTGCATATACACAAGTATAGTAGTCATCGACCAAACCGATGAACATATCCTTTAACTTACTCGACCTTCCCTCAATTCTAGATCCTTTGTCATGACCATCTAATCATTTGAAACTTGAGAAATGATTAGATTGTTCCTTGATCATACACCATCTAAGTGGCTATCATATCCCTAGAAACTGTACTCCTAATTTATTTTACCTTGATTTGTTAGAATCTAAGTTATCTTTATTTCATGCTTTAGCTCAGTCATTTATTTGGTTCGTTAATCATTATCTCATGAACTCCCACTTTCTATTTTAATTTCTTTTGTGTCCTTTACCATGACTTGGGTATTTGGAGCACAACACTAGAATTTTCCTTCCCATAAGTTTCATAAACAAGACCTACACGAGCCCACCTTCATGTAGGTATATCATGTGCCACTAAAACATGTCTCCTTGTACTCTAATTTCATATTGCGACCTTCGGGTCAAAAAGACTGGCCTCTAATCCCTACCGTGAAACCAATATACTTTTTAACTATAGATGAGGCTCGACCTCGACTCAATTCTTTCGACCCGATATATGATTTTGTTCTACTTAATTCCTTACATGCTTAAATCTTGATTGCTGGACCTATCACACCATTAGTTTAATTCTTGTAAGTTGAGTAGAATACCTCACGACCTAACCAACATTTTTGTGGACCACATTGATAGGTTCACTTGGACCATATAATTCAGTAGACCCTAACTTATCTAGTCAACCAAGCCGACTGCATATGTCCAAATTTCGGGCAGAACTTAGATTTTATAAGATCTTGGACTAATTGATTTCTTTCATCATTACCCTTTACTTATAATTTATTCTACCTGTGATGCTAAAATAGCTTAGTTTTGCAAGCGTATTCTTTATCAAGCTTGATCATGACATATGTTTTATTGGATCGCTCCCACTAACATATTGTCTAAATTAGAACCAGTGCATGATGGTCTGATCAACCAAAGTGCACTTTGGTTCGCTTTTATCTATTATTCTACGTGGATGGGGACATAGCTAAACTTGTCCTTTAGAGTCCCATCCGCGACTGCTTTGGCAATTCCTTTGAAATTTTTAATCGTCCTTGAATTACGTACTCGTATTCGATAATATCGTCTTGAAACTCCTTATTGCGTTCGCCTTCATCTAATTTCAGAAAGACGAAGGCGTAGTACTAGAACTCCCTCTAGCCTTCCTACCAATTATGACCGTTATCACTCAACGTTGTTATATCCTCATCTTAAACTACTCGTTCTTATCTCAGCCCTATATTTACTCTTATGACCTTTTAATCACTTAAGTTAGGAGTGACCCAAATCTCTCTCTCAATCGTGCCAGCAACCAACTCCTAAGAACCCATATCTTTAAGGTCTCTAAACTATTCTTCTCTAGATAACACACTAGCCTTTATCGCGTGTTTTATCTTTAAACCTTACTCATTTTTCTTCTTGAGCTATCCCATGATTACTCTCGCCGTTATTGAAGTCGCGATTTCCTAATGCATAATTGTGTTGGACGTTGTGAATGATTATTCCTCACCGATACCCCCTTGTGTCCTCTCACCCCCTCTAAATCTTAATTTCGAGGACGAAATTCTTTTAAGTTGGGTAGGATGTAAAATCCCTAAATTTCTACTATATTTTTTTATCGATTTTGGTACTGATTTAAAGTTTTGTATTGTACGTCGCGTAGTCGTATTGTACGTCGTGCATGGAATTTTATTTTTCGTTTTGCTCGACGAGTGCGAATATGTGCGAGCGTATATATTTTTAGAAAAATATTTTTTTTCTATTTTTATGGTTTCAAAATAATATATGTAATAATTATTTCTAGCTATCATTTTCAAGTTTATGATTTAATTTATACAGCTATAATAATAATTTTTTTTTATAAAATGGTATATTAGAAAGGTATATTTATGTAAACATTATTTGTACATACATATATATTTAGTAATTATTATTGAGTTTATTTATAAATAATAATGTATTTTCGAAATTAATATTATTAGTATTTTAGAAAATATATTTTGAAATTATTGTGGCATTTAAATCTTGATTTAAATTTATGGATTCATTTATATAGTTGAATATTTAAAATTTGATGTATCTCATTAATTTTATACTAGAAATTAAATTAGATTTAAATTGGATTTAATTTGGATTGGATTTATTGAAATAAATTAAATTATAGATTGAATTATCTATTATGGGGAATTTAAATCCTAATCAATATCTAATTGGGAATTCCCACATCCTATAAATAGGCAGGTACTCCTCCATAATTCTCAACCACAATTTCTACCTCGTTGTGCATCGTATCTGTGCATCCCATCCACTATAATTCCCACCAATACAAATACAATTCATCCCAAGTCCGACAATCCCGGACTTCAATCCATGTCTTGTCGGACATTTCCGACACGATGCCACCATCCCCGACACGGCAGCCTCCATACGATCCCCGTCATCCCCTCCTGCCGTTTTTCCCTGTCCACCGCTAACATCGCCTACGCTATCCACCACCTCCATTACTGTTCCCAACTCCACAGCCGTCTCTGCCACCGTTTTCTGTCCGACTCATCTCCTTACCGCCATCATTAGGGGTGGGCACTGTCACGCTCCAGAACCAGAATACTGGAGAGCGGGGGCCGACATAGCCAGCTATGTATAATGAAATGGAATCCACGTCACTATACGGTCACGGCTGTCTAGATATATGAGGGTTTAACTACAATCCATCAGTCTCTTATGGTCAAGAACAAGCCTATTGTCTCAGTCACAAGCAAGTAGTAACAGTCACAAGATATTAGAGCATCAATATACAATAGTAAGGCGTCCCATACATTACATATTGGATGATCATGAAGCTAGTCGTACAAAATGTCAGGACTAGCAAGAGTTTTAGTCATACATGATCAACCCTAGGATTTGTCAATCATGTTACAGCCCGTAGGCAGATAGTAAATAAAGGTGCAATACGAGCTAACACGTGCTCGCCGGCTAAACGCCTCAAAAGAATAATTTTACAAATAGAGTGGGAGGACAAAAGAAACCCACTCGTTGCCCTGGTTACGTCTGGTGGTCACCATCGGGCTGGAAGACAGGTGGATCCTCTGTTGCTACTCCGATATCTGGCCACACAAAACCAGCTGGATCAGACCCCAGAAAGAGCAAGTGCCACAAAGGAGGCTTCACTTAGGAACTAAAACCAGCATATCACAATAGAATATTAAAGATAATAAATAAAGAACTGATAATAATAGAGATAACAACAGTAAACTGAGTACGAGGAAACTATTCAAGTAGCTAGGTCACAACCCTTAAACCAAACAAGGACCGGGGTTGCAGCCCTTCACCTGAATAGAAACCCGTCTTAAATACTATTGGTGCAGTGAAGACAATAAACGAAGAGAGGACACAGAACTGCTCCGGGAGCCAGGTTACAACCCTTAAACCAAACAAGGACCGGGGTTGTAACCCTTCGCCTGAACAGAACTGGACTCCTGATCTTTATTGCTAAGGCCAGTATAAATAATCATGGTATTAAGGTAAGGTAAAACATGACGAACATGGCATGGGATTGCAATAAGACAATAAACGAAGAGAGGACACAGAACTGCTCCGGGAGCCAGGTTACAACCCTTAAACCAAACAAGGACCGGGGTTGTAACCCTTCGCCTGAACAGAACTGGACCCCCGATCGTTATTGTTAAGGCAAGCATCAATAATCATGTCATGTCACAATCTTGTACAGGATCAGGATAAGACTAAGCTGGAATAAACTACATCCAATCAATCACGGCCAATCAAGAGTACGGCTTGATACTTTTAACTAACTAGGGTTATCACATGCCTAGTTACTAGCAAGATGCAATGAGATTATCCCAACAGCCACAAGCCCTGCAGACCATCCGGTTATCCAGGTCGAATATCCGTTTAGGAAGAATACAACACATGACTGTGTGCTGGAAATGTGCCCTACTCGTCGGTAGGCTACAAGTCCACTGAATGCGCCCAGATAACGGGATTGCTTGTAGCTGGAAATCTCTTCATGACTACTGAATCATTCTAGTTAATTAGCCTTAGTCAATTTCAGTAGGTACCCCTGACCGTGGTACTCAGGGGTCCCCATCCTAGACATGATGCAAGACAGTACTAGTTTATTTGTACAAACACAATCGCCCACGGTGTCCAAGTCTTTCATACTTGTCATGTCAGGCTAGCTGTCGTAACAGCATGCCGAGATATATCATGTCAGTTTACTTGTCAAGAGTGCGCCATAGCGGACCACTATCGTGTTCTATTCTTACAATATTATGAATGAGAGAAACTTGCATAAAATAACTAGTGACATATTCTTGATGCCAAGGAAATAATCTACAACTTCCACATTAAAAGTTGGGAGAAATTCGAGCCATAATTCAGTCAATTAGGACATATAACAGTTAGAAATAGTCAAAATATGCATTATACGGCCTATTCTGCGACACCATATGCGGCCAACTGCGACATGCGGCTTATGCGGCTCAACTGCGACATCATATGCGGCCTACTGCGACATGCGGCTCATGCAGCTCAACTGCGGCATGCTATGCGGCCAACTGCGACATGCGGCTCATGCGGCTCAACTGCGACATCATATGCGGCCAACTACGACATGCGGCTCATGCGGCTCGACTGCGACATGCTATGCGGCCAACTGCGACATGCGGCTCATGCGGCTCAACTGCAACATCATATGCGGCCAACTGCGACATATGTCTCATGCGGCTCAACAGCGACATCATATGCGGCCTACTGCGACATATGTCTCATGCGGCTCAACAGCGACATCATATGCGGCCTACTGCGACATATGTCTCATGCGGCTCAACAGCGACATCATATGCGGCCTACTGCGACATATGTCTCATGCGGCTCAACAGCGACATCATATGCGGCCAACTGCGACATATGTCTCATGCTGCAGATGAACATAGAAGTTTGACCAAAATTGTTTTGGCCATAACTTCCTCATCCGAAGTCGAAATCAAGCGAAACAAAAGCCAAAACTGCATGAAATTGAATTCTCTACAACATAGAACCATTAGTTTTCGAAAATAACCAAGTTTTAGAGATCAAAACCAAGAAAACCGAAAAGTTATAAACTTAGATCTACAAGAAATTATCCATCAAAATGAAAAAGGCCAAGTTCTAAAGAGTCTTAAAATCAAGTAAGGAAGAGAATGGAACAATAAAACTTGAGATCCAACATGAAGCAAGTTTACACTTGCCTAGCCCTCTTCCCTGGTAGGTAGAAGAGTAATGGTGGAGAAGAAGAAATGAAGAAGAAGAATAAATGAAGAGAGAGAGAGAGAGTTAGGTAGAAATATAAATGAGGGTGGTGGTGGTAGGTGGGGTTTTTCTTTTGGTTCATGGTGAACCCAAAAGCAAACCAAACCAAGCTAAGCCGGACCAAGCTAAGCCATAACCAATGACATGCCAAAATAACCATATAGGAAAATACGCAAATAACTATACAGGAAAATACGCAAATACGAGTCAAGAATACGTACACGTATACCAAGATACGTAATACAAACTATAGGCATTACAACTCTACCCACCTTAAAAGAATTTCGTCCTCGGAATTTAATCAAGAGGCTAGAATTGCAAGGACAAGCTATACTAATCGTAAGCTATAACAAGCAGTCTATCATGCAGTCATTTATTTAAGCAAGAAATTGAAAGCATAAGGCATAAGGAAGACATTATACCTTACGAGTCAAACAGGTCGGGATATCGCGATCGGATATCATCCTCACGCTCCCACGTCGACTCACCCAAAGAGTGATGACCCCAAGCAACTCGGACTAACTTGATAGTCTTGTTCTTGAGTGTCTTCTCTCTTCGGTCCAATATAGACACGGGCCTCTCCTCATACGAAAGGTTGGTACCAACAACCAATTCCGAATGATCCAGGATGTGGCTCGGGTCCGGAATATACTGTCGCAGTTGGGATACATGGAATACGTCATGCACCTCACGTAGCGACGGTGGAAGAGCGAGACGATAGGATACATCTCCTACTCGCTCCAGAATGTCGAATGGCCCTATATACCTAGGACTAAGCTTTCCTCGTACGCTGAAACGAATGACGCCACGGTTAGGCGAAATCCTCAGGAATACATGGTCGCCGACAGAAAACTCAAGAGGGCGCCGATGAGAATCGGCCCAATGACGCTGGCGATCTTGGGCAACTCGAAGATGATCTCTGACTCTCCTGACCACCTCAACGGTCTGAGCAATCATTTCCGGACCAAGCATCTGCCTCTCTCCAACATCATCCCAGGCTAGCGGGGATCGGCACTTCCTACCATACAGTGCCTCGAACGGTGCCATCTGGATACTGGCCTGGAAACTGTTGTTGTACGAGAACTCTACCAGGTGCAGGTAATCTTCCTACGAACCACCGAAGTCGAGTGTACATGACCGCAACATATCTTCAAGAGTCTGGATCGTACGTTCTGACTGGCCATCTGTCTGTGGGTGATACGCTGAGCTGAACTGGAGGCGAGTCCCCAAACCCTCTTGCAGGCTACGCCAAAAGTGCGACGTAAACCTGGAATCTCTGTCCGAAGTGATACTGACTGGTACACCGTGCAATCTGACAATCTGCCGGAGATACATCTCCGCTAGCTGAGCCATCGACTGACCAACTCTGAACGGGAGAAAGTGAGCCACCTTCGTGAGCCTGTCTATGACAACCCAAATAGCGTCTCTGCCAGCCGAGGATCTAGGCAATCCAGTCACAAAATCCATGGTTATATGCTCCCATTTTCACTCGGGAATCGGCAATGGTTGTAGTAGTCCAGCTGGTCTCTGATGTTCAGCCTTAACTTGTTGGCAGACTAAACAATGAGAGACAAACCGGGCTATCTCTCTCTTCATGCCATTCCACCAAAAGTGCTGGCGGATATCACGGTACATCTTCGTGCCACCGGAATGAATGGAATACTGCGAACTGTGGGCCTCTGCCATGATCTTCTGTCTGATATCTCCACTAGGTACACAAAGACGCTTACCATGTCGAAGCGTACCGTCTTCATGAATGCATAACTCTGGTCTTCGTCCTGCCTCACACTCTGCTCTGAGTCGCTGAAGCTTGGAATCTGCTGACTGCGCCATCCGGATCCTCTCGACTATAGTGGACTGAACTTGCATGCTGGCCATCAATGCCACACTGGAAGGGAGGACAACTTCTATACCCATCTTCTGAAGATCGGCTAACAGTTCTGGTTGCGCTGTCAGGAAATAAACTCCTGCCCTCCTGCTCAATGCATCTGCAACAACGTTGGCCTTCCCTGGGTGATACTGCAGGTTGACATCATAATCCACAAGCAGCTCTAGCCATCTCCTCTGACGCATGTTGAGATCCTTCTGGGTGAACACATACTTCAGACTCTTGTGGTCGGTGAAGATCTCCACCCTATCTCCGTACAAGTAGTGCCTCCACAACTTAAGTGCAAACACTACTGC
Organism: Iris pallida; assembly: GCA_029216955.1. Taxonomy (NCBI): domain Eukaryota; kingdom Viridiplantae; phylum Streptophyta; class Magnoliopsida; order Asparagales; family Iridaceae; genus Iris; species Iris pallida. Next base: position 4,391,559 of record JANAVB010017596.1, on the reverse strand, counting down.
TGCCAGCTCCAAGTCATGGGTTGGATAATTTCTCTCATGGTCACGAAGTTGTCGTGACGCATAAGCTATTACCTTCCCATGCTGCATCAGAACACATCCTAAACCTCTGCCCGAAGCATCACAATACACTGAGAATCCTCCGGTTCCATCTGGAAGCGTGAGAATAGGAGCCGTCATCAAGCCTCGCTTTAACCTCTCAAAAAAATCCTGGCACTCTGCTGTCCAAGCAAACTGCACATCCTTGCGGGTCAACTGGGTCAATGGCGCAGAAATTCGAGCAAAGTCTGAAACAAATCGCCGGTAGTAGCCGGCCAAGCCAAGAAAACTGCGAATTTCTGTCACTGTGCTAGGTACCGGCCACGTTTCAATGGCCACGATCTTCTGGGGATCCACTTCAACTCCTCCTCGGGTGATGATATGACCCAAGTACGAAATGCGATCGAGCCAGAACTCGTATTTACTAAACTTGGCATATAACTGGTGCTCTCTGAGAATCTGGAGGACAACTCGGAGATGCTGCTCATGCTCCGCTTCACTCTTGCTGTAGACCAGGATGTCGTCTAGGAACACAATCACGAACTGATCCAAATAAGGCATAAAGATGCGATTCATGAGGTCCATGAATACAGCCGGCGCATTGGTTGCTCCAAATGGCATCACAAGGAACTCCCAATGCCCATACCTAGATCTGAAAGCAGTCTTCGGGATGTCCTGCTCTCTGACTCTGATCTGATGGTATCCTGACCGCAAGTCAATCTTCGAAAATACTGCCGCCCCTTTGAGTTGATCAAACAAGTCATCTATCCTCGGGAGAGGATATCTGTTCTTGATTGTCACTGAGTTCAAGGTACGATAATCAACACACAATCTGGATGTACCATCCTTCTTTTTCACAAGAAGCATCGGGGCTCCCCAAGGCGATCCACTAGCACGAATGAATCCCTTGGTTCTGAGTTCTTCAATCATCTTGTACAATATCTCTAACTCTGACGGCGCCATCCTGTAGACTCTCTCTGACACTGGGGCTGTCCCGGGAATCAAGTCGATGGTAAACTCGATCTCTCGCTCTGGCGGCATCCCTGGAAGCTCTTCTGGGAAAACATCTGGAAACTCTTCGACTATCCGAGGTAACTGTACTACTGCCACTGCCATCCGCAACACTGGAGGAGAAGGTTCAACTTCGCCTCGGGAGAAGGAAAACTCCGGCTCGCCTGGAATACTAAAAATAACCCTGCCAATATGACAGTCTATCCTAGCATACTGGTCCCTCAACCAATCCATCCCTAAGACCACATCATAATCGGCCATCGGAAACTCTATCAATCTAGCGGGGAATTCTCTACCGCTGACTACGACCCGACACGAGGAAAATACTCTACCTACTCCCACAAGTCCGTTACCAGTAAGTATATTGAGCCTTACTGATAATGACTCGGGCTCCAGTCCTACCCGTGTCGCAAATCGTGCAGACATAAATGAATGCGAGGCACCAGAATCAAATAATACTGAAGCTGAAAAGGTGTTGACGAGAATAGTACCTGCCACCACCTCACCTGGTGCTATTCTTTCTTCTCCCATGGTCAAAGCCAGCACTTGACCATGTCCTCTGGGTGCGGGTCCCCTCTGCTGAAAATTCCTCTGTCTGTTCTGGATCAGGGCTTGGGCTTGGGCATACTGCTGCGGCCTCTGCTGCTGGAATGCCTGGGCCTGCGTCGGCAATGGCCTCGGGAACGGGTACTGCAGCTGCTGTTGCTGGATTGGTGCTGGTCCTCTAACTGAAGGACTAGAGAAAGCGGATGAACTCCCCCTGTTCGGGCAGTTCCCAACCCTGTGGTCCGGGGCACCACAAACCAAGCACAAACCCTGTGCTCTACGACACTCTGACACCACATGTCCTGGCTTCCCGCAGTGTGAACATCCCACTGCGGAAGACTGCTTCTGCTTCTGCTGCTGAGGGTGCGTCGGGGTGGAATGCTGAACCGACGTCACTGAGGCCGCCCGCCTCGGAGCTCCAATGGTCAAAGCCCTGGCTGCCGGGGCTGGTGCTGAAGACTGATTCATCTGGCCGTGAGATCGCTTCCGACCTCCGGTCCTATCCACGATCCTCTGGGAGGTATATTCATGCCTCCGGGCTGCTCTCAACACTGCATCAAAAGTCTGATGCTCAAACTGCTCTACCGCCAATAAAATCTCTAGGTGGAGCCCCTGCTGGAACCGCTGGGCTCTATCGAACTCGGTCGCCACCAAGGTGGAAGCAAACCGACTAAGCCTGGAGAACTCGGTCGCATATCCGTCGACCGTCCTGTCCATCTGCTTCAGATTGGTGAACCTCGTCTGTAGATCATACCGAGCTACAGCATCAAAATACTTGGTCTGGAATCTCTCCCTGAATACTGCCCATGAAATAGGGGCCACTAATCCATCGGCCTGCGCTGTCCACCAGCTGCGGGCAAGATCTAGTAACTGCAGGCGCACTACGGCCACCTTCTCGTTCTCTGGAGTCCTGGCTGCTTCTAGAATTACCTCTGTGTCCTGAAGCCATGCATCTGCAGCGATCGCATCTTCACTGCCATCAAAGAAGGGAGGGTTCAAGCGCTTGAAGCTGTTGGCCGTGCTATTACCCTGATGACCTCCTCTGGTCAAAGCGTCTGCCACCGCCTGGTGCAAGGCATCTCCGCGACGATCCTGGGAAGCTAATAGGGACCTTATGAGACCCACCAAAGTGCCATCATCAGGCTCTGCAGGCTGGACTGGCTGAATTGGGGGTTCTCCTTCGGTAGGCATGACTCTGGAGGCTACTCCTGAATGCTGGGCTTGATCTCCAGGTTGCTGCTGGTCCGCTGGAGGTGCACCGCCTTGCTGATCGGCAGGTCCAGGAACAATGCCGCTGAAGAAGACGTCATAGGGAACAATAAGGAAGGACCATGACAGATCAACGATACAAGTATGTGATCAGGTCAAGATTCTCAGGGATTTGAAGATACGAGCAGAGATCAAGGGCGAATACTGATTGAGACATCTATTCGGTAAACCCTCACATATCTTGAATTACAAGACCTGCATGGGCCACCACTAAAACCATGTCACGCCCCAGAACCAGAATACTGGAGAGCGGGGGCAGACATAGCCAGCTACGTATAATAAAATAGAATCCACGTCACTATACGGTCACGGCTGTCTAGATATATGAGGGTTTAACTACAATCCATCAGTCTCTTATGGTCAAGAATAAGCCTATTGTCTCAATCACAAGCAAGTAGTAACAGTCACAAGATATTAGAGCATCAATATACAATAGTAAGGCGTCCCATACATTACATATTGGATGATCATGAAGCTAGTCGTACAAAATGTCAGGACTAGCAAGAGTTTCAGTCATACATGATCAACCCTAGGATTTGTCAATCATGTTACAGCCCGTAGGCAGACAGTAAATAAAGGTGCAATACGAGCTAACACGTGCTCGCCGGCTAAACGCCTCAAAAGAATAATTTTACAAATAGAGTGAGAGGACAAAAGAAACCCACTCGTTGCCCTGGTTACGTCTGGTGGTCACCATCGGGCTGGAAGACAGGTGGATCCTCTGTTGCTACTCCGATATCTGGCCACACAAAACCAGCTGGGTCAGACCCCAGAAAGAGCAAGTGCCACAAAGGAGGCTTCACTTAGGAACTAAAACCAGCATATCACAATAGAATATTAAAGATAATAAATAAAGAACTGATAATAATAGAGATAACAACAGTAAACTGAGTACGAGGAAACTATTCAAGTAGCTAGGTCACAACCCTTAAACCAAACAAGGACCGGGGTTGCAGCCCTTCACCTGAATAGAAACCCGTCTTAAATACTATTGGTGCAGTGAAGACAATAAACGAAGAGAGGACACAGAACTGCTCCGGGAGCCAGGTTACAACCCTTAAACCAAACAAGGACCGGGGTTGTAATCCTTCGCTTGAACAGAACTGGACTCCTGATCTTTATTGCTAAGGCCAGTATAAATAATCATGGTATTAAGGTAAGGTAAAACATGACGAACATGGCATGGGATTGCAATAAGACAATAAACGAAAAGAGGACACAGAACTGCTCCGGAAGCCAGGTTACAACCCTTAAACCAAACAAGGACCGGGGTTGTAACCCTTCGCCTGAACATAACTGGACCCCCGATCGTTATTGTTAAGGCAAGCATCAATAATCATGTCATGTCACAATCTTGCACAGGATCAGGATAAGACTAAGCTGGAATAAACTACATCCAATCAATCATGGCCAATCAAGAGTACGGCTTGATACTTTTAACTAACTAGGGTTATCACATACCTAGTTACTAGCAAGATGCAATAAGATTATCCCAACAGCCACAAGCCCTGTAGACCATCCGGTTATCCAGGTCGAATGTCCGTTTAGGAAGAATGCAACACATGACTGTGTGCTGGAAATGTGCCCTACTCGTCGGTAGGCTACAAGTCCACTGAATGCGTCCAGATAACGGGATTGCTTGTAGCTGGGAATCTCTTCATGACTACTGAATCATTCTAGTTAATTAGCCTTAGTCAATTTCAGTAGGTACCCCTGACCGTGGTACTCAGGGGTCCCCATCCTAGACATGATGCAAGACAGTACTAGTTTATTTGTACAAACACAATCGCCCACGGTGTCCAAGTCTTTCATACTTGTCATGTCAGGCTAGCTGTCGTAACAGTATGCCGAGATATATCATGTCAGTTTACTTGTCAAGAGTGCGCCATAGCGGACCACTATCGTGTTCTATTCTTACAATATTATGAATGAGAGAAACTTGCATAAAATAACTAGTAACATATTCTTGATGCCAAGGAAATAATCTATAACTTCCACGTTGAAAGTTGGGAGAAATTCGAGCCATAATTCAGTCAATTAGGACATATAACAGTTAGAAATAGTCAAAATATGCATTATGCGGCCTATTCTGCGACACCATATACGGCCAACTGCGACATACGGCTTATGCGGCTCAACTGCGACATCATATGCGGCCTACTGCGACATGCGGCTCATGCAGCTCAACTGCGGCATGCTATGCGGCCAACTGCGACATGCGGCTCATGCGGCTCAACTGCGACATCATATGCGGCCAACTGCGACATGCGGCTCATGCGGCTCGACTGCGACATGCTATGCGGCCAACTACGACATGCGGCTCATGCGATTCAACTGCGACATCATATGCGGCCAACTGCGACATATGTCTCATGCGGCTCAACAGCGACATCATATGCGGCCAACTGCAACATATGTCTCATGCGGCTCAACAGCGACATCATATGCGGCCTACTGCGACATATGTCTCATGCGGCTCAACAGCGACATCATATGCGGCCTACTGCGACATATGTCTCATGCGGTTCAACAGCGACATCATATGCGGCCTACTGCGACATATGTCTCATGCGGCTCAACAGCGACATCATATGCGGCCTACTGCGACATATGTCTCATACAGCTCAACAGCGACATCATATGCGGCCAACTGCGACATATGTCTCATGCTGCAGATGAACATAGAAGTTTGACCAAAATTGTTTTGGCCATAACTTCCTCATCCGAAGTCGAAATCAAGCGAAACAAAAGCCAAAACTGCATGAAATTGAATTCTCTACAACATAGAACCATAAGTTTTCGAAAATAACCAAGTTTTAGAGATCAAAACCAAGAAAACCGAAAAGTTATAAACTTAGATCTACAAGAAATTATCCATCAAAATGAAAAAGGCCAAGTTCTAAAGAGTCTTAAAATCAAGTAAGGAAGAGAATGGTACAATAAAACTTGAGATCCAACATGAAGCAAGTTTACACTTGCCTAGCCCTCTTCCCTGGTAGGTAGAAGAGTAATGGTGGAGAAGAAGAAATGAAGGAGAAGAATAAATGAAGAGAGAGAGAGAGTTAGGTAGAAATATAAATGAGGGTGGTGGTGGTAGGTGGGGTTTTTCTTTTGGTTCATGGTGAACCCAAAAGCAAACCAAACCAAGCTAAGCCGGACCAAGCTAAGCCATAACCAATGACATGCCAAAATAACCATACAGGAAAATACGCAAATAACCATACAGGAAAATACGCAAATACGAGTCAAGAATACGTACACGTATACCAAGATACGTAATACAAACTATAGGCATTACAGGCACGGGTCGGGCCGGGTCCAAATTTTATGGATCCGGACCGGACCCTTTAATTGGCGGGGCGAGACGGGACGGGTCCAAAAAATATTGGAACCGGTACGGATTCGATCCGTTCGAAACTGGTCCAAACCGAGCCGACCCGCGGGTCCAAACGGATCTAAAAAAAATTCAAAAAATTATAGAATAGTAAACATTTACACATGTTCTATTATCTAGAAGAACAAAACAAGTATTATGTTTTTCTAATTTCTAGAATTTGTTTACTAAACAATAACGTGTGCTATTATTTACAAATTATAATATAAAAAAAATCAAAATTGATAAAAAAAAAAATCATACTCCTAGAAACGGGTCGGTTCGGGGCCCCGTTTATTTTGAAAATAGGACCCGCCCCGCCCCGTTAGTGTTACACGACCCGCCCCGGCCCGCCCCGGCCCGCCCCGTTTAAATTCTAAATTTTAGGAACCGCCCCGTTTGACCAATATACGGTTCGGGCCGGGTCAGAACCGCGGGTCCTGGACCCGTATGCCCACCCCTAGCCATAATCGCCGTCACCACACAACCATCATCCCGGCCTCCCCAAACCAGAAGAACAAAAGGAAGAAGATGAAGAAAAACACGCGAACCCTCACCTGGCCGCTGTCGTAGCCGAACCGCTCTCTCCGAACCGACGATCGGTCAACCCTCCTTCCGAATCCACCGCGGCGCCTCCATCTCCGAGGTCCGCCTCCGTTGTCAACTGGCAGCACACCCGTTCCCGACCTCAGTCGCGCGCGACCACCCCCTTCCGTGCTCCGGCGTTGGCGAGTGTCCGTCCACCGCGCCGCCGCCTTCAGGGCAGCGCGCCCCCGGCACCGAGCGCCGCCACTGGATCCGGCGCTGCCCCCATCGTGCTTGTAATCTTCCTCCGGTGAGGATCACCTCGCGGCCACCAGTACGCCGCCAAGCCGCCCCGCTCCGACTGACCGTCGATCTTCCTCTTCCGCCGCCGCCTTCGTCCCCAGCGGCCGAGCTCCGACGAGCCAGCACGCGACGCGCCACCGCCGTGCTTCGTCTCCGACCGTCGCGGAGTCGGCCGAGCCACCTCCCGTGGCCAGAGCTCCGCCACCGGCCACAAGGCCGGAGCCGCCGACGACCCCCTCGTGAGATCCCCTTTTCCCAAACCCTTTTCTCTTTCTCTCTCTCTCTGAGTAATTTTTTGGGAGGGGAGAAGTAAGTAAAGTTATATTATTTATTATTATTATTATTATTATTATTATTGTTATTATTATTATTATTATTATTAGTATTATTATTTTCTTACTGATTTTTGTTATCAGTACAAAACCAAATATAAATTATTATCATTTTACTAGTTTACTATTTATCATGATAATTATTAATTTTCTCTAAAATATTAAGGTAAATAGTTCCAAGTGTTTTATATTAATTATTATCATTTTATTAATTTTTTGAAGTTATTATAATTACTATTATGACTATTATGTCTCATTGTTATATTTTATAATAATTGCCTAAAATTGTTTTTCTCCTACTAGTAAATATAGTTTAAAGTATTTTCCTACAAACATATTTGACGAATAAAAACCTACCTTTAAATATTATGTTTTCTAAAAATAGTATATATATATATTTTTGTCCGCAACTTCTCCTCGACTATCGCCATTTGTCATAACTAATCATACATATCTATTTCCTCGCGACTTCAGACCTCTGCCCATCGACCATGGCTATTGCACACATCAGAATATGTCGAATCATCGTACCACCTCAGGCGTCAACCAGGCAAGACACCTTGCCTTTACTGTTTAAATTTCCTGCTCAATATCATGCATGTTTTAGTTGTTTCTTTTTTAAATTATATATAAATGCAAATTACTATATTTTATGCAATTGGCTTAGAGTTAAGGGACTACCGTCAAATTTAGTGTGTCTCATTGACTTGTCACGAATATACACGAGTTGTGTGTGAGAGTTATGAGTATCATATAGAGGTCACTTGCGTGTGGGCTGATCCCCCGTGCGCATGCGTAGGAATAACTGTCAATAGATGCATGATTAGAAGACTTGACAGTTATCTATATTAAAACAGTGTGGTGGAAACGACACGTATTTGTGTGTCATGGTTACGACATACGTATAGTATCATTGGAGGGAGGGAACAGCTACTAGCGTAGGGGCTACTTTTATTTTACACACATTTGGGAGATAGTGTCTCGGATGAGCGCTACGTGTTACCCGGCCGATAGTGTCTCGGATGAGCGCTACTTGTTGGCCACTCTTTATTACTTGCTTGAGACAGCCCCTGCGTAGAACGTTGTCCTCTAAATTGCAATCCACGTAGAATGGTTAGGAACCTTTACTCATGCATAGTTTTCTGTTGAGCTTTATTATTCAGTTTATTGGCATGATATTATGTGTCTTGTTACGTCCCTCTGAGGACCTGGTGATCTCTCCAGGTGTGTGTTTCATAATTTCTTACAGGTGCTCTAGCTAAGGCCATTCCTTCCTCCGTGATGTTTGTTCTTGGACTCGTCACTTGCTCTTGCTTGCTAAATTTGTTCCTTGTATATTTTTCCATATTTAAATTTGGTTGGTAGTGGACTTTGTCTCCGCCCAACTATTGTGTAGATGACAAATTCAAAGTTGCTTCATATTATTATTTATCTGTGTGGATGAGATTTAGTGTCTTGGCTTTCTATATTTATAGCTTATGTATATATACGAGTCGTATATTTACTCGTATGTATACAGCTGGCATGATACGTATCTAGTCTCAAGTATTTGGGACTGGAGCGTTACAGAAGCAGTAATCCATCGTATGATCGCCGATATAGCATTTTCGTCTCTGTATCGTAGAAGAATCTGAGAGAACGTCTTCTGATAGAATTGACTTCCTTCGGATTCTCTGGCAGGATGTCGTAGACTACGAAGTCAATGAATGGTTGTCTCTAGTCTGGTACTTCGTCGACTGTCAGCGTGGAGTAACTCTCAACACATTGAACATTATTTCTGGGATAGACCAACTCACGGCCTATGATGTCAACTAGATGATGAGCGTGATACGGAACTGCTAAGGAAGCGGCAAGGCCTGCTAGGGCATCGGCTTCAATATTGTGGAGCCTAGGAACGTGTTCTATGAAGAACCCTTCCAAGGACGAGATAATGTTAATCGCTATTTGGTGATAGGAGATCATGTCTTCATGGCGAACCTCGTATGAACCCCGAATCTGATTGGCAATTAACTTTGAATCACCGTATGCTTTAAGGTGCTCTACCCCCAGCTCTTTTACAAGTCGGAGGCCAATGACTAAAGCATTGTACTCGGCCACATTGTTTGAACAGGGCTCCGTAAGGAATAAGCTCGATTGATCACTAGCCCGGTGGGAGAAATTAGCAGTACTCTGACTCCAGCGACGATGTTGCCCTTGGGCCCAGTTCTAGAAGCGCCGTCGAAGAACATTCGTCATATGGTATCATGGGAGGCCACATTTGAATTAGCGACCTCGTCTGGAATCTCTTCGTCTATTTTGGTTGACTCCGAACCTGGATGAGCTGCTAAAAAGTCTGCCAGAGCTTGACCTTTAACAGCCTTTTGCGGGACGAAGATCATGTGGTAGGGGGACAATAATATCGCCCAGGTAGCGAGGCGAGAGCTGAGTGCACCTGGTTTAGTCATGAGGACCCTGAGGGAGTTGACTCTTGATATGACATAGATGGTTTTTCCCGTGACGTAGTGTCGCGTCTTCTGAATGGCAAAAACCAGAGCAAGGCACTCTTTCTCTACGGTACTGTATCGATGCTCCGGCCCCATCATCATTCGGCTGAGGTAATATATAGCCTGCTTGTGGCCTGCATCATTACTTTGCGCTAGTAGAGCACCGAGAGAATGTTCTATCGCTCTTACATAGAGCAGGAATGGTCTTCCAGCAACCGGAGCTACCAGGACTGGAGGGTTCGTTAGATATTCTTTGATGTTGTCGAAGGCGCGCTGGCATTCTTCATCCCATACGAATGAAACACCCTTCTTTATGAGGTGGGTGAATGGTTGATCGTCCGGAGAGGTTAGAGATAAACCTCCTAATGTAGGCTAGCCTCCCTTGAAGGCCTCGGAGTTCATGGAGATTTCTCGGGGGACCCATCTCCATGATTGCCTTCGTCTTCTCAGGGTCTACGTGGATACCCTGGGAAGTAATGATGAAATCCAAGAACTTCCCGCTGGATATGCCCAAGAAAGATTTTGTGGGATTTATTTTCAAATTGTGCGCTCGCATCAGGTCGAACACTGTCCTCAGATCATGCAGATGATCTTCTTTAGAGCGGCTTTTGACGGCGATGTCATCGATGTAGCATTCCACTGTCTTGTGCAAGTGGTCTCTAAAGATGATGTTCATAGCTCTTTGATAGGTGGCGCCAGCGTTCTTTAAACTGAAAGGCATGACTGTGTAGCAGTATGTGCCAATTGGTGTTCGGAATGATGTATGCTTTTCGTCATCAAGGAACATCTTGATCTGGTTGTACCCCGAGAAACCATCCATAAATGACATATGCTCAAAGCCGCAGGTGTTGTCAATCATGATGTCTGTGATAGGGAGAGGGAACTTATCCTTAGGACACACCTCATTCAGATTGCAAAAGTCGATGCAGATTCGAATCTTTCTACTTTTCTTGAGGACTGGTACTATGTTGGCGACCCAGTCTGGATGTTGTTCCTTGCGGATGAAACTACTGGTTATCAGTTTATTGACCTCAGCTTCAATGGCATTCATGACGTCGGGGCGGAACCGTCGTTGCTGTTGCTTGACCGATTTTACGTCTGGACGGATGTTGAGCTTGTGAAGTGCAACATCGGGGTTCAGTCTTGGCATATCTTCGTAGCTCCAGGTGAACACGTCGATGTACTCTCTGACGAGTTGTAGTAGTGATTCTTGCTCTTCGTCCGTCAGATTCTTGCTGACAAAGATGGGCTTTGAAGAGGACTCATTACCTAGATCAACTTGTACAATCTTATCCTCGGTGGAAGGCTCTCTTTGTTCGAACTGCTTCTCCCATTGCGCATCTAGTTGTTGTGCCCACGGCTCTAACTCAAGAAGTTCAGGAATGTCTTCATCTTCTTCGTAGGCGTCGGCAAATGCCATATTGACGGACCATACTTGCCTGAGCATGTCCCCGATGCTGACATCCGAATCGGAAGTGGGTGATCCGGTTGAGTGTGAGTGCCAGTCGCATTCCTCGTCTGAGCTTTCAGGGGTCGTTGCCGGTGTAACATAACCTAGCCCACATCTGGTTTTGTTGTAATAGTCTCATGGTTTACCGGCTGGGACCGACAATCGTAAGGGTAATCGCCGTCCAGTGCCGTAATTTAAGCCTGGTGTAGTTTCCAGATCATACCTTTGTTTTTGTATGAGGTACTTGGATTGGGAACTATACAGATAAAGGGGCAATTTCCCGATGTCGGGTTCGAGATCAACTTCTTCTACCCTGAAGGGTTGTGGGTCATTCTTCCGGCCGAAGATGATTGGATGATCCTCTCCCTCGATTATGAGGTAAGCGTCTTCCACTGGAGTAAGTTGGTTTGCGGTGTAGACATTTGTTACCTGTGTGTGCAGGTGAGTGCCTATACCGTGTTCCATAGCATACATTGTACAAAGCTTATTAAGCTCGAGATAATTCAAAGATAGCCCTTTATTGATGAAGTAAGGTATCTTTTCCAGTAGGATTACATCATCTGCGGATGGCACATCGGTGTAAGCAGCCACATACTTGGCCAGTTCTGACTCTTCTTCAGCTACCCCCCGTGTAAATGAAGACTGAGAGGATGAATTAGGCAGCTTAATCATTAGGGGCTCCGTGGGTGGAGCAGGACGTGGAGTTGTTGGTGTGCTAGCCACCCCATGCTTGGTGCTCGATGCTGGACGGGGAGTTGTTGGCTGGCTAGCAGTTCCCGACATAGCGCTCGGCTGCCGATTTATTCTGGGAAGACGAATCATCATCGGTTTAACAGAGGGATTGAGCTCCTCTATTTGTTGCTGGCTAGCTCTAGGCAGCCTGATTGTTAGTGGTCTTGGCGCTTGGCCAGACTTTGGCAGTCGGATTATCATATGTTCCTCCTGTGCAGAGAGGCAAATTACGTCCTTACGCAGAGTGGCTGTAAGGGGCGCAGTTATGCCAGGTTTTCGGGCTTGGAGGTGGATCGTCAGAGGTTCTTCTGATCCAGTTGCTGCCTCAGTTTGAGCTTGAGTATCTCCTTCAGCGAGATGCTTTTTTGACTTCTCGTATAAGCATGAATCTGAGTAGTAGGATTCGACCCCTTTGAAGGGATCGATGCCGGCAAATTCCGTCCTCACGAAATTGTGCTTGTCGACGTACTTGAAGCACTGGTACAGTGTGGAGGGCATGATCATGTAATCGTGTATTCAAGAACGCCACAGGAGAATATTATAGGAAGTATCCGCATCTATGACATAACAGGTCACTTCTGACTGAAGGTCGCCAATTTGGCACTTCAAGCAAATTTTCCCAATCGGATAGTTTCTGCCTGAATTGAAACCGCTGATGGCGGTGCTTGTCGGCGTCAGGCGATGCATTGGGATGCGCAGATGGTGTAGTAGGCTCTTCGGGATAATGTTAATGGAAGAACCGGGATCAATATGCATCCGGTCCACCTTAATATCGCCAATGTACCCAGTATAATACAGAGGACGATCATGCAGGTTGGTCTTGATAAGCATATCCTGCAGAGTGAAGACGATGTTGGGCATTACGCTTGTGCAAGCGCTGTCCTGGAAATCTGCAGGCGAGCTCTCCCCAGTGAGATTGGACTGAGCCAGATATACGTCGGCATTCTGGAGCGCCTCGCTCAGTGCGACGCGAACATCTTTGGAGAGCCTCAGGAGCTCGTATAGCGATAATTTGGCTGGTGTGTTAGCCAATTGCGCTAAGATGTCGAAGTTGTAGGGCCTCTCCAGCCCATGAGGCATCTCTCTTCGGAGTGGTTTGTCGAAGCGAGTCTCCTTCGGCCTATGCTTGTCGGTCGTTGAAGGTTGCGAAGGTCCTGGAGCATCAGCAGCTGTTGGCTGATGATCTTCAGCCGAGTTACCCGGCGGAGGTTGGGTTTGTGCACCGGAGCGGGTAACAACAGCAGTAGCTTCTTCGAACTCTGCCGAGATTGAGCGGCATGATTTGACTTTCCCATTCTTCTTCTTGCTGGTGGAGGAAGGTGCGGACTGAGTCACCTCAGGTACCAAGTCCGGATGGACCCACATGATCTTCCCCCGTGATATGGTAAGGGGCACTAGACCAGCAGCCTGGTCTCGAGGAGATGGAAGGTTGGTGACCTCCATATTTGCTCTGGGGACGGGTACTACTCCATCTTGAGTCTTTGTCGGAGGAAAGTTGCCGAATTGTACTGACACCATATTGGCTGCTACGGTCACCTCTTTGAAATCAATGGCCAGGGCCTTAGAATCGATGAGATGCTGGATGTATCGCTTCAGTTGGTAGCAGTCATGTGTAGCATGGTGGACATAGCGATGGTAGTGTCAGTACTTGGGGTTCTCTATTTCTGTAGGTCGAGGTCCACGCCTTGGAGGAGGGAGCTGAATTCGACCTCCTTGTATGAGCATGTCCAAGATGGGCTTGACATGGCCGTCTTTGAAGGAATAGGTCATCTGAGGCCACTGCTTCTCTACTGGCTTCGGTTCAGGCTTTAGGGCTGTGTCAGCCTCCATAGCCTGTTTGCCCTTATTATCTCGATTGTTGGAGGGGTTACCACCATTGTTGCTGTTGGTGTTAGGGCGTTTGCCCTTGTCCTCTCCTTCCGAGACGTGTAATCCCAATTGGCGAGCTTTCTTCAATTTGTCTTCTGCGCTAGTGGAGCTAATAATTAAAGTCTTCCAATCCTTAAACTGACTTTCGCCCATCCAGAGGTTGATCATGGGAAGCAGCCTCTTTTGGCAAATTTCAATTAAGGAGGAATCTGGGTTACCGGAAGGCAACTTCATCGCGGTTTGGCGAAACCGCTTGATGTAGTTCCTTGTCAACTCATTTTCTCCCTGAACAACGTCCATGAGGGTAGACATTGTCACGTCTTGTCCTACCTCGTAGAACCTCTCCAGGAACATACATTTGAAGCCGGTGAAAGAATGGATGCAGTTGTCCGGCAAGTTGCGGTACCAGTCGAAGGCGACCCCCTCCAATGCCCCGATAAACAACCGTGTAAGAATGGCGTCGTCATGAGGCAGATGGTCGGTTGTGACCTCGAAGTAGGTGATGTACCTGCTTGCAGATGTCTTTCCATCATGCGGGTTGATGATGAATGGTTTATACCTTGGTGGGAAGGGAACATCTCTCCACGCAGCAGGATACGGTTGTCATATCCTGAGGTCTTGGCAGTTTTCTCGGGCATGGAACATGGCCCTGAGCTCCTGGACCTCTCTTCTTGCCTCCCTGGCCTCGTCTGCAGCGGTAGGGGCCGATATTTCAGGAGGATTATCACCCGGGTTTGGTGCAGCTGAATTCGAATCTGCATTAACCGTGGGACCCAAACTTGTTTGGCCAGGCGTTCTTCCTTGCAGAGTTGGAATGGCCGCTTTGATCTCATCCACGGACTTGACCATGGCATGCAGTATGGCCTCTAGAGTGTCGATGCGTTGGCGATCACTGGGACCGTTTTGGTTGCTGTCCGTCATGAATACCGTCCTCACATGAGGAGAGATGGAAGGAACGGTAGAGGACGTGCCCTCTGAGTCATACCCTTGTACAGAGAAGTCATCAGGGTATATGAGAATGTTCTCCTCTGGTTCAGACTCAGAAAGAGTGGTACCCCCAGCTTCAGAGCTTGCCTCATCTTGAGAATTGTGGACGTCCTCGGGGATGTCGGGATCTGCTGCAACTGTTGGGTAGATCGTTTCCTCTGGATCATCTTCTTGGAACACCGAATTGTTGTGGATATTTTGGAGGAGTGCTACCCCCGGCTCCAGTGCCTCCCAGAGATGTGGACGACAAATCTCCAAGTATGGCAGATTTCGTCTTTGAGCGGGTACCTTGATAAACTCCTCCTGTAACGGTGGTAGACAACCGTTTAGAAGAGAGTTTCTTAGTTACGCCGGTAGAGATTTTTGGACTGGAGATATTTGTTTTCTTCCTTCTACCGCTGCCAGGAATCTTCAGAAAAAAATTGCAAGAGGCGACGAGAAGTGCCTCGTCTTATGAGCTTGGGTGTTGCAGTCGTTGGAAGACGGACCGCCGGTCTTCTTGTATTGCTGCCTTGTTGCAGCAGCAGTTTACAATGACTTGGGTGCATTGATGTCCATGACAGGACTCTCTGCACATCAAATCTTCATCTCTTTCCTTGTGTTTGTGAAAAATCACGTTGCGTAAGTCACCCGTTTCGTGTGCCCGGGTGTTCTGAGCCCATGAGTATGTTGGCCTCCTGCATGTTCCCTGATGTGAGGGTAGCACGAGTACTTGTCCCTGATCCTTGTTAGGAGATTCTTGATAACTATCCCGTTCGTTGGCCGTCGGGGCTGGACACGGATAGTTTTATACAACTTTCCATCAGGGGCCCACGTAACAGTCAGCGGGATGCCATGATAGTCAGAAGTTGGGACAGCCGACTGAGCTGACCGAGCCTGCGCTGCCCGAGACTTCTTTCTTCTAGCACCTGAGAGTGCATAGTAGGAAGAGTCCATGGAGTTTGGCACATGAGAGCATCTGGGGTCAGGATCGCCTGAGAGGCGGTCGAAGACTGACCGTGAGCCGCATGGAACAGATGGTATGCGGCTGGGATCAGTGGTCGTGCAGGCTGTCTGTATGCGGCTATCCTTTGTGGCCGCATGAGCCTTCTGTATGCGGCTAGAAGCGGTGGCCGCATGAACCTCAGGGATGCGGCTGGAAGTCATGGCCGTGCAGGCTGCTTGCATGCGGCTGGAAGTTCTGGCCGCATGGGCTTTCTGCATGCGGCTGACTTTTGTGGCCACACGAGCCTTCTCCATACGGCTGGCGTCTTTATGCGGCTTGGACCATATAGAGTTCCTCTTTGCCCCTGCAAGTCCAGCATCATAGTATTTTCTTCTGCCGAACTTGGGGACATCAGAGTGCTCTATGGTCTGTATTGGGGTCGCCTACGAGACTTCTATGCCATTTTTAGCAACAGAGAGTAATTCTTCGAGAGCTTGGGGAGGAGCGAATGATTTGGGCCTCCACTCCCTGCGGGCCTTCTTCGTGCGGGCTCGCCGCTGGACCGGGCCAGCGCTCCCGTCGGAGAGCATTTCTTCAAACGCCTGCTGGTCGAACCGGGCGACCAACATTTGTTGAGTGGAGCCAAGTTTGGCTGCGTCCGATTGCGTCACAAACTCCTCAGCCGTGGAGAAGTTAGTCCCCAGCAGAGTCGCCATCGTGTTTGCCATTGATTGTAAAAGTGCAAAACAATTTTATAGGAGGACTGAACTTAGACTTACAATATAAACTCGCTCGTACAAAAAAAGTCCAGGAATGAAAACCTAGGTACAACAATCTAAGTACGATTGTTTATTTTTGATTCTGGGGGTTGACGATAGAGGCTCGGGAAAGCGACGGCAGCTCTGCCTTACTCCTTGGACGATCGGACGTAGCCTTGACTTTGATGAAGAAATACTCTCGGGATGTGTGGGAAGACTCTTCTGTGCGCGCCTTTGTCTCTCTGTGTGTCCAGCCGGGTGGGGAGAGTCTCTTTCTCTCTGGAATTCTTCTTCTCTTTTTTCTCCCGAATTCTCCAGGGTTTGCAAGGGAATGACACATTGCTATTTATAGAAGTGGGGGTGTGATCATTAGGGTTTGCAATGATTTCCCCCTTGGAAAGTCGGCAGCCAATCATCTGGACACTTAATCTTGATTGCATTACATCTGGGCAGTTAATTCTTGATTGCGTCAAATCCGTATGAGCAATTAATGCTGACTGCAATGAATCTTTATAATTTGTCATGACAAGCTCGGATCTCCCGCCACGTGTCCAATTTGCTTAATTACATCAAATCTGATTTGATCTGAGTAATAATGGTGATTGCACTAAATCTGGTTGTTATGATTTGCGAGCAGCCATAACTTCGAGGGGATAAGATAGCCACGTGCCTCAACTGTTATGAGGATCGCCACGTGTCTCAACTGTCATGAGGACCGCTACGTGTCTTAACTGTCGTGAGTGGGACGTCCTGACAGAGCCGCATGAATGCGGTCTCTAAATGAACCGCATATGGGTGGCCCCCACACTCCTAGCCGCTTGAAGGTAGCAGCCGCATGAAGGTGGCAGCCGCATGAAGGAGGCAGCCGTATGCAGGGGTCAGCCGCATGAAGGGGCAGCCGCATGAAGATGGAAGCCGCATGAAGAGAGCAACCGCATGAAGAGAGCAACCGCATAGGAGTGGCAGCCGCATAGGAGTGGCAGCCGCATATGGAGCTTTGGACTTGACAGATCATGCCTGCTATAAAAGATTTTCTTCTTTTCCCTAGGAACACGCCATCATGTCAGAGTCATCATTTCGACTTTTATGTCAGAGCTGTCATTTGTCAGAGCTATCATTGTCAGGGCTGCCGTCAGAGTAATTAATTCAAGCTGCTGCTTTATGGCCAGTTGTCGGATCGGACAGAGTGAGGCCACGTGGCGTGGAGCCATCCGAGATGCATGAAGGACTTTTGGAGCTGCATGAGGCTCCTTCTGTTTGTGAGCCGTATGGGATCCTGAAGGACTTATGAGCCGCATGAGGCTCCTTCTGTTTTGAGCCGCATGGGATCCTGAAGGACTTATGAGCCGCATGAGGCTCCTTCTGTTTTGAGCCGCATGGACTTTTCTTGTCTTTTTCCATGCTTCTACACCTGGCATGCGTTTCGAATTTCGAAATTACAATCGTCATATTTATGTAGAGTTAATATATTCCTTTTAACATCTGCCTGTATCATGCAGACCACATTCTGGGTAGCCATTTGAGTCCAATGATTGTGCATAGTAAATGCGTTGCCCTGCGCGTGCACATAATTTCTCCTCTCTACAATATTTGCCAGTTCAAGACTTAGCAAGATCTTTCCATCTTCGCATCGGGTAGTCAACGGAGTAAAGCCATCGCGTACATATTGGATCTCCATTGCTACTCTTCCCCATAACTCTCATTCTTTTGCTTTGTACTTAGAATTCTTGTTGTAAAAAGAGCATTCTTTGTACTTAAGAAAAGCAATAATAATAAAAATTAGTTAAAAATTATACATTTTTGTTAATAGAAAACAAAATGGCGGCTTTACTGGGAACGACCTTCACCATCGACGAGAAGGCTGTGGCAAAATCCGATGTTGTGCTTTATGGGAACTACGCAAGAGACGTTGATTGTCGAGTTCAACCGATAAGCTATCGAAGACATGCTTTCGGAGGGACACTCAAGCCCTTTACCGATCACGAAGAGTCGTAGGATTTGGCTACCCAAGTCCAGGTTCTCCTACCCAGCATTGCTGATGACAAGGGAAAGAGTGTGTTGGCCCGTGGTAACGAGGATATACTCGTAGGAAATACGGCTAGGTTTATGTCCAAAACTCAGTAGACAACATCCTTGGCCACGTTAGTGTGCTAACTAAGGGACAAATTTTGCGACGCTCTCGCAGCAAAATCTAGAGTCGGAGCCAATGCTGCTTTGGACTCTGACTTCTACGAAGACATGTACTATGTATCATAATATGCACAATTGTGTGCAAAAAAGCGAGCAACTGCTCAAGCTCTATGCTACCAAGCCAATGCCAGTGCTCATTTACACAAGGACGCCAAGAACAAGACGTTGCAGGATATGACACTTTTGTCCACAGAAAATGGAAAAATGTACCGACTAGAGGATTCATGTGTAGGAAATAATGCTTCTTTCTGCGTACGAAAGAAAAATTGTAACTGATGCATAGAATTTTTGCACACATAATTTATGAGCGCAAAATTCTGCCTAGCAGGGAAATTTGTCTCTTTTTTCTTACTTTTTTGACTTGCACGATATACTTAATCAAAAGTGCAAAGCAATAGAGATAACTACTCCAACAACAATTCATTAGAATATTGTTGTCATAATATTATAATCAATTGTTATTGCACCAAGGTAGTTGACATGCCAGTCAAGCAGTCTGTGTTCGATAGTCTGCACGTCAATTTGCCAAGTGGGCAGCGATCCCGAAGGTAAAGGTACGATTATCATAAAGAAAACTTGTCTTTTACTTCCATCAACATAATACAAAGGTATTCTCAAAGAGGCCATAGCAGCAAAAAAGTAGCACCATATTACTCTCTGGCTACCCCATCCAGATATTTTGGTTGCAAATACATGCCAAGGATCAATTTGTGGAACATTCCTATGGATGGTGTATATAGGATCGACTCTTCACAAAATAGTAATATACCTTCATTCGGGGATAATATCCTTTTAGACTCTGAGACTGACAGTGTAGGCTCCAGCTACATTGCTCTCTCAAATACTTCTTCCGTTAGCAAACGTGCAATTAGTGCATACCTGGCTGATGATCAAGAGGGCGGGCAGTAGCGATTGCATTGAGCAACGCTTGGCTATCCTAGTAGTTGCAGTACGGGACATACACAACATGTTGCAACAGATGATGGCCCTTCAGACTGATGCTATAGTACCTCCGCTAGTACCTCTGGTTCAAGAAAGCCAGGAGGTGGATGATAACCACGGTTCAGATGTACATCCCTCCAATCCTCCAAATGCTGGGGTAGCCCCCATCCAGTGATATCGAACAGATTCTTTTTTACTTTGATAAGAAAAGAAAGAAGATCGCAGCAGATATCGAACAGATTCTTTTTTTACTTTATTCTGTATTTTTTTTATTTACTCTAGATAATTGTGAGTCGGGATCACTGGCAACTTAGAAGATCATTCTCACAAACCCATTTTGACCCAAAACAAAATCTTAAACCTTTGTTCACCCAAAACCAAAACAGACCTGAAAATCCCTTAGCCGAATTCGGGCCGAATTCTACCCGAACTCAGACCGAACTTGGTCTACCTATTTTGCTCCTGGTCAGCAGCAAATATCTATTCTTTTGGATCCATAACGTTTAAAATTTTAAACGTTACCCTAACCAAGTTCTGTCCGAACTCTGCCTCAAAAATTCTTATAAATAAAGAAGAATTTGTCATTTTTAATCACTCATTCATTTTTCATCTCCTCTATCTATTTCAAAGCCTTCCTATCTACAAAAGCTTTAAACTTCCTATTCCCAAGACAACTCCTATTCTTCTAAGTGCCGATGGTTTCCGATTAGGAGTATTCGAGTTGTACGAGCTTGGAGTATAAAGGTTTTTTTCAAAAATGTGTTGAAGTTTGATCGCAGGCTTCGGATAAAAACATGACAGAGTTGAAGTTGGCGTGTTCTTCGGAGTAAAGCACGCTGTGTAATCTCTATTTCAGATAGTAGATTATAGCGAGCAAGAGTTCTCGCGAACTGGACTAGTCCTCTCAGAGGGAAACCAGTATAAACCTTGGTGTTCGCGTATTGCTTTCTTGCCTCCATTTACTTATTGCTTTACTTCATTGCATTTAAGTTTCATATATATCTACCTTTACTTGCTTAATTTTTTGGGGGATATTTTACCGCTGCACTCTATTCACCCCCCTCTAGAGGTGCCATCAATCCTACAATTGGTATCAGAGCACGATTTCTCTCTAGTTAGATTTAATCTCCATGAGATATGGTATCATTATACACAAGCAATGGTGAAGGCCAATCTACAAATAGGTCACCCCTATTTGATGGCACAAACTATACGTATTGGAAAACACGAATGAGCTTTTACCTTAAGTCACTTGATTTCGATTTATGGTTGATTGTCATCGATGGTTACAAGAAACCACTACCTATTGTGATAGATGGTAATCTAGTTTAAAAAAAACCATATGATAAATATACCGACAATGAAAATAAACAAGCAAGTCTTGATGTAAAGGCTATCAATGCTTTATTCTGTGCAGTAGATAGAACTGAGTTTAAGAGTATATCAACATGTGTCACGTCTCACGAGGTTTGGAAACTTCTTGAGGTAACTCATGAAGGTACTTCACAAGTGAAGGAGTCCAAAATCTTACGACTAACACAAGAGTATGAGGCCTTCAAAATGAAGCCTAAGGAGACTATTACAAATATGTTTACTCAGTTCTATATATTGTTAAGCCCTTATTTTTTCTTGAAAAAGAATACAGTAATCATGAGAAGATTCGAAAAGTACTTCGCGAGCTGACCAAGAACTAGAATCCCAAAGCGACGACCATTATTGAAGGAAATAATCTCACTACGATGACTCTTGAAACTCTCATGGGAAAGCTTATGACACATGAGCTGGACCTTAAGGATTTCAAAGAGCCAACACCAAAAGAGAAGACTATAGCATTCAAAGCACATCATAAGACTGCCTCCGATGATGAGAGTAAGACAGATAGCTCAGAAAATAAGCAAATGACCCTCATAACAAGGAACTTCAGAAGATTCCTTAAGTATGAGAAGACCAATAAAAAGAAAGATTCCAGAGACGACGAAGAACCCATCTACTACAACTGTAAGAAGACAGGTCACATTAAGAAGGACTGTCCTGTTATAAGAAAGGGAAGCATGCATGATTAGTCAAACAAGAGAAGGACTTCGACGAAGAATTATGCTAATACTAGCATCAGGTATAAAAATGAGGCTAGCGACTTTGAAGAAGAAGAAAAACCTCACAACACAGTAAATCTCTGCTTTTATGGCTACAGATGCTAAGGTGGACCTTCCTCCTCCTACTAGAAGCAAGTGGATCCTCGATAGTGGTTGCTCCAGACATATGACAGATGATAATACGTTGTTTGCAACCCTATCGATGAAGAAAGAAGGCTATGTCTCCTTTGAAAATAATTTGAAAGGACATATAATTGGAATTGGCGACATAGGTACTTCTCCCTCTCCCATTATTGAAAATGTATATTTAGTAATAGAATTAAAACATAACCTGCTAAGTATTAGTCAATTGACTGATCATGATTATGGAATTAATTTTATCAAGGATAAATGCTTCGTTTATGATAAATCTTTCGGAATAATTTTCTTTAAGGGAATAAGAGAGGACAATATATATGTATTATATCTGTCAGAAAATACTAATAGTACAGGAAAGTGTCTACTTACATCTCAAGATGAAAGCTGGGTATGGCATATGCGTCTTGGATATGCAAACATGGACACTATTGCAAGATTGTCTTAAAAAAATTGGTAAGAGGCTTACCTGACCTTACATTCAAGAAAGATATAGTCTATGCCGAATGTGAAAAGAACAACACATCTAGATCATCTTTTACATCAGTAAACGCTATAATATTCCTCTAGCCCACTGCAATTGTTACACATAGATTTGTTTGGACCAAGTAGAGTCGCCAGGCTTTGCGGTAAGCTTTATGCTTTCATAATAGTCGATGACTATTCATGATATACTTGGATTTACTTTCTTGCAAATAAAAGTGAGGCCTTTTCTGAATTTGTGTTTTTTTGTAAAAAGGGACAAAATGAGAAATAATTCATGATCACTAGAACTAGAAGTGATCACGGAGGAGAATTTGATAACCATGACTTTAAAACATTCTGTGATTCAAATAGTTTATCACATGAATTCTTTTATCCCAGAACTCCTCAACAGAATGGCATTGTGGAGAGGAAGAACAAAACTCTTGGTGATATGGCCAGAGTTATGCTTAACCAGCATAATCTTTCAGAGTATTTTTGGGCCAAGCTGTTTATAAAACATGCCATGTTTTGAACATAGTTCTTATTAGACCAATATCCAAGAAAACTTCGTATGAATTATGGTTCAATAGAACTCCTAACATCAGCTATTTCAAAGTGTTTGGTTGTAGATGTTTTATCTTGAACACTAAAGAAAACTTAGGTAAATTTGATGAAAAAGTTGATCAAGGAATATTTTTGGGATATGCTGCAAAGAGCAAAGGATACAGAGTGTTCAACAAAAGATCAATGATCGTTGAAGAATCAATAAACATTACATTCGACGAGATGAACAGTCAACGCAACAACGACAGTGACAATTAGGCCTGTCAACGGTAGCTTATCGGTCGGATATTGGTATTACCACATCCGAACCGATAGCTATCGGATATATCCGATAACCATCCGATATCCGATCGGATGGGAGTATTGTCTCCCATATTCGTTACCGATAATTTTAACGGATATCGGGTAATATCCGAACCCAGAAGAATATGCTCCAGAAAAATTTACATGTCATTTATCCATATATTGTATACAGTATACATATTACTTGCAGTCTTTGGTATATCACACTATCACAGATTCATAGAGGCAGCTTGACTCAATGTACTTTTCACATGCAACTTCAGATAAGTACTAATGCATTTAAAAACTTCAATTATATCATTAAGGCAATATATGAAGATATACTTGATTGAGAATTTAAGATATACTAGTATACACATTCAGTCATTCAGTTAAGGCAAAAAAAACTGAGCAATATATTATATACTGAATAGAAATGTTAGAAAGTTGAAATGAGCAGTGAGCACTGCACCAGAAAGAAAAAAAAAACTAGATTCAATAGAAAAAAATGTTTGCTTCATCCAAGAAGAAAAAAAAGGAAGTAACAAAACCAAACATAAATAGGGAAAAAATCATCAGAAAAACACTGCACGAAAAAATGTTTGATCCAATAGAAATATTTTTTCATCGAAAAAGCTTCAAATTGGTAAATCGGAGAAGAAAATTATGCCTAAAATGAAGATCCGAACAGGACAGCTTCAAATTAGCCTTCAGATGAGCACTGCACGAAAAAAATGATTCAATAGAAAAGTTAGCTTCATCCAAGAAAAAAAAAGGATGTTTGGAAGTAACCAACCATAAAAAAAATCAGCGAAGCACGAATTTCTTTCATAGGAAAATACTTCAAATTAGTAAATCGGAGAAGAAAGAATACCTAAAATGACGATCCGGACACTGAAGAATGAGAGAGACTGAGAGAGAGAGGTCGAGGCCGCGAGAGAGAGAGAGAGAGAGGGTAAGGGCGAGGCCGAGAGAGAGAGAGAGAGAGAGAGAGAGAGAGAGAGAGAGGGCGAGAGAAGTGTCTTTGAGTCTTTGACTCTCTTTACTTTTAGGTTAGGGTTATTGATTACTTGATATGATCTCAGATCTCCACCGTTGAAACAAGTTTGGGTTTTTTTGAAGGGGAAAGTGGAAACAAGCTGTCATCGTGTGACGCACTAAGACATCCGTATTTTTTATTAACGAGTCGGATATATAATTACCATATTTTTTTATATTAAGTTATTTTTATTAACGGGTCGGATGTTATCGGATCGGATATGATACTTTTCGTATCCGCATCCGATATTCGATAATATCCGATAAGACATCCGAATCCGTAACCGAAATTTCGAATATTATCGGTTCGAATGCGGATCGAATGCAAATTTTCGATCTACCATTGAAAGGCCTAGTGACAATGAATAAGAGACCACTCCCTCAGACAAAACACCTGAAGATACACCTACCTCGTACCTGGAGAGTCTACTGAAGCGATAGAGGTTTAGACCAAATCTTCCAAAAGAACTGGTGATAGGTGATGTATCAAATGGTGTAAGTACTCGCTCAAGCACAAGAGATATAGTTGCTAATGTTGCATTTATTTCTAAGATAGAACCTAAGAATGTTGTAGAAGTTTTAATGATGAATTTTGGATTTCTGTAATGCAAGAGAAACTAAACCAATTCGAATGAAATCAAGTTTGGGAACTTGTTCCCAGACCCAGTGATCATCCGATCATTGGTACCAAGTGGGCGTTCCGAAATAAGTTAGATGAGAATGGTTCAGTCACACGCAACAATGCATGTCTAGTAGCTCAAGATTATAATCAAGAAGAAGGCATTGACTACGATGAGACATATGCCCCGATTGCTAGACTAAAATCCATTCATATGCTTTGTGCTTTTACAAGTTTTCATGGTTTTAAAAAATTTTGAATGGATGTCAAAAGTGCTTTTCTAAATGGTTTTATAAAAGAAGAAATTTTTGTGAAACAACCTCCCGGCATTGAAGATTTCAAATATCTTGATCACGTATTCAAGCTTCGTAAGGCTCTCTACAGTCTCAAACAAGCATCTCGTGCATGGTATGAGCGCCTTAGTTCCTTCTTACTTGAACATGATTTTTTCAAAAGGGAAGGTTGACTCTACACTTTTTATAAAATCTTTGGATAAGAATATTTTATTAGTGCAAGTATATGTAGACGATATAATCTTCGGTTCAACAAATGAGATGCTATGTAATGAGTTTGCTAAGTGTATGCAGAGTGAATTCGAAATGAGCATGATGGAAGAACTAATATTCTTTCTTGGACTACAAATCAAACAAAGTTTACAATGGATCTTTATCAATCAGGCCAAATATACAAAAGATCTGCTGAAGAAGTTTGACAAGGATAACGTTAAACTAATTGGGACTCCTATGACAACATCTACGAAGCTTGACATAGATAAAAGTGGTACACCAACTGAAGTGCGTAAGTACAGAGGTGTGATTGGTAGTTTACTATATTTAACTGCTAATCGTCCAGACATTATGTTTTTAATATACTTATGTACTAGATATCAGGCTTGTCCTAAGGAATCACATGTGAGCGCCGTTAAGCGTATCCTTCGATACCTTAAAGGTTCTTTAATAACCGGTCTATGGTATCCCAAAATCGATTCGTTTGACCTGATAGGTTACTCAGACGCAAATTTTGCTGGATACAAGGTCGATCGTAAAAGTACAAGTGGCATATGTTATTTACTAGGAAAGTCATTAGTCTTCTGGTTTTCTAAGAAGCAAAATTATGTTGCATTATCAACAATCGATGCTGAGTATATAGCCGTAGGACGTTGTTTTGCTCATATTTTGTGGATGAACCAAACTTTGGAAGACTATAAGTTATCTTTTAACCACATCCCTATTTACTGTGATAACACTAGCTCAATAAATCTTACAAAGAATCTTACATATCACTCTCGTACTAAACACATAGAGATTAGACATCACTTTCTTAGAGACCATGTATTGTAGGAATATATTAGTTTAGAATTTGTTGACACTGAGCATCAATTAGCTGATATCTTCACTAAGCCCCTAGCCGAAGATCATTTTAACTTCATATGAAGATAATTGGGAATCTTGGATGTTGAATTTTTATAATTGAATGTTACTTGATCTGAATTCATAAATTCGTAGAAAATATTTTAGTTATAAGCCAAAAGGGCCACTGACAAAAAGACGTAAAAGTCTAAGCGACACAGTGCCAAGTGTCTTCGGACTACTGCTAGCTGGGATCCGGCCCCTACAGCTAACCCAAAATATTCTATACGGTTTATGTATTCTTGTTAATTAATATAAATTATTTTTCTTCAACACAATTATTTCTAATTATACTTTGACTTTATGTTAAAACCTATATCATCTTCTTTCCAATTCTGTCCTGACTACCCAGGGACCGAACTCGGACCGAGATCTGTCCGAATTCAGGCCGAACTCGGTCATGAGTAATCATAATAGAAGCTAGACAGTCGGGACCTCCTCTTTAAAACCCCCACATAATATCATCTTCTCCATCACAGCAGCCAAAAAAGCTATAGAAATCCTAACCCTAACCACCCTATATCTTCTTCCTCCAAGCCTCTCAAGCCCTAAAAACTTGGATTCAGAGCTATCTCGGGGTTCTCTTCTACTGTTTCAAATCAATTTTGGTATATCTCTTCTCTTTCCAATACTTTTAATTTCCATGGCTCCTAAAATTCCTCAATCTTCCAAAAAAAGGTTGGAGAAGCTTCTTCCTTCACTGCTCCCGATGAAGCTTCTTTTTCACTTTTTAGTCCCGCCAGGCTGGATGGAGACTATTTTATAGTGCCCCGTTCCGCGAAGGAACTAGATGATCAGAGAAATTGAATTGCTGGCTCTGCAACAGAAGACGATTGATCTGGGTGAGTAGACGAGATTCATTTTCTGATTCGCTTACGCCTAATAAGAATCTGAGTTTTTGAATGAATATTATTGCTAATAACAAGATGGTAATCATTGAGAATCCTAGTACAAGTCAGTATGCTCAAGAAAAGAGAACTTGTATGCTAGAAAAAAGAACTTATATGCTAAGAAAAAGATTGTTGCCTGATAATAAGAAATTAAGTGTTGTCATGTTAAAGCAAATGAGATGATGCCATGATAAAGTTAGATTTTGTTATAATATGACTCATTGCCATGTTTAATAAGAAAAGAGAGAACTGTTGGCTTTGTGACCCAAAAAGAAGAAAGGCAGAAAATGAATGTGTCATGTATCTGCTAAGGCACGCAATGAACGTGGCGTATATCTGCTAAGGCACAAAATAAACGTGTCGTATATCTGCTAAGGCACAAAATAAACATGTCATATATCTGGAAGCTGATCAATCTGTTTTATTTGATATAAATGCTAGAGCATATGCATTGATCTCAAACAACTTGTGCACAAGGTATCATCTCTCGGGCGGATTCTTGGGACGCCTCGAACCACTCGATCTAGGAGAGATTAGGGCACCTTGAGGTAAAATAGACCTCGTAATCAGGGGGTGTTGAGTCCTTAGCGACGAGTTGAACTAAAGAGTCACAACGGCTAATCATGGGAATACCCATGGACCATCATATAGATAAGTGTTGATTGGTGCATAGCTAAACCGGAGAGTCATAGCTACCAATCGAGTTTACATGTGTCAAGAATGTTTTGCTAAGAGCTAACAACGCAGAGACGAACAGAGAACAATGTCGGTTATATCATATTTATGATAATTCTTGTCTTGTGCAGGAATGGACCGTCGACTATGGTACAAATCACTGAAAAAGTGATACATGTGTTGCTTAAGTTTCTGAATATGAATATGCTTATAAAGAATAGTATGTGCCAATGAATTGCTAATGTCCCGATAACAGAACACGAAGTATGACACTTGGAATATGATTTGTATTGAAGAACAATTTGTTAGAAGGAATATGTTATGTCCCAGTAAAGGAAAATATATGATAATCATGTTTATAATCTGACCCTGAGAATGTTTTGACTAAGAGAAAATAATGCTGATGCTGTTGCCCCTGAGAATAGAGTATGACTCATGAAACACGCCGCGCACTACAAAAGAAATGAATAGTCTCTTGTATGCTTGAAATGAATAGAAATAAACTGTGGCTTTTCAAAGTATTTTCAAAAGATATAATCTGACTCTGTATTGTATGAAATGAACATAAGTAAAAGTAGTAAGTGTAGAAGCATGGAAAAGAATAAAGAAAGGCCTATGCGGCTCCGACAGAAAGATCCCCATGCGGCTCAGGATCCCCATACGGCTCAGAAGTCCATGCGGCTTAGGAGTCCATATGGCTCAAGGGTCCATACGGCTCGGATAGTTCCATGCGGCCCAGAAAGAAGCCACGTGGCCTTCAACAATTCTTCTCTACATTCTGCTGCATTTAATGCCCTGACGGCTGCTCTGACAAATGACGACTATGACAGCTCTGACATAAAGACGTAATAATGACTCTGACATGATGGCGTGTTCCTAGAAAAGAGGAGAAAATCTTCTTACAGCTGGCAAGATCCACCAAGTCCCGAGGTCACTTCATGCGGCTGCTGCATTTATGCGGCGGCATCCTTCATGCGGCTGCCCATCTACAAGCGGCTGCCTATCCCCATGCGGCTGCCCATCTATATGCGGCTGTCTATACCCATGCGGCTACCCATCCTTATGCGGCTGCCCATCCTCATGCGGCCACCCTTCCTCATGCGGCTGAGAGGACCACCTATATGCGACTTTGCTAGGACGGTCCAATTGAGACACGTGGCGCTCTTCGATACAATTGAGACACGTGGCGCTCTTCGATACAATTGAGACACGTGGCAGTCTTATCTTTCCTAAAATTATGGGTGCTAACAAATCCTAACAAAATCAGATTTGTTGCGATCGTCATAATTGTCCAGATCAAATCAAATCAAGCAAATTGGACACGTGGCAGGCTATCACAAATCATGAATATTCATGACACTCAACATTTATTGCCCATAAAGATTTAATGCAATCACATTAATTGCTTAAATTTATTATATTCAAGATGAACGGTCCAGATTGATAACTCTTAAGCCGCCGACTTTTCAAAATGGGTAATCATTGCAAACCCTAATGATCACCCCCCACTCCTATAAATGGCAAGGTGCTATTCTCTTGTAAATAGACGGAGAGACAGAAAAGAGGAGAGAGGAGAGATAAAAAAAGGGACGAAGACAGACGCATACAGAGAGAGGCGCGCAGAGGAGCATATACACAAAAAGGAGAGCACAGAGAGATCCGTGCAGAGCCAAACATAGAGCATTTCTTTACCAGAGCCAAGGCTACGTCCGATCGTCCAAGGAGTAAGGCAGAGCTGCCGTCGCTTTCCCGAGCCTCTATCGTTACCCCCCAGAATCTAAAATAAACAATTATACTTAGACTGCTGTACCTAGGTTAACGAGTTTGTATTGTGAGTCTAAGTTCAGTCCTCTTATATAAATTGTTCTGTACTTTCACAATCAATGGCAAACACAATGGCAACTCTGCTGGGGACAAACTTCTCCATGGCTGAGAAGTTGGTGACACAATCGGATGCAGCCAAACTTGGCTCCACACAACAGAAGATGGTCGTCCGCTTCAACTGACAGGCGTTTGAAGAAATGCTCTTCGACGGGAGCACTGGTCCGGTCCAGAAGCGAACCCGCACAAAGAAAGCTCGCAGGGAGTGGAGGCCAAAATCATTTGCTCTTCCCCAAGCTCTGGGCGGAGTACTCTCTGCTGCCCAAGACGGCGAAGGCAACTCTCATGCGGCCCCACTTCAAGCCATAGAGGAATCTGCTGTCCCCATGTCCGACAGAGGAAAGCACTACGATGCTGGACTTGTAGGGGCAAAGAGTGATTCTATGTGCTCCAGGAAGAAACCGAACAAAGGCACTAGCCGCGGGCTGAACGTTCATGCGGCCAAGATTGCCAGCCGCATGCATGATGTCCATGCGGCTGAAACTGCCAGCCGGATGCAGAATACCCATGCGGCCAAGATTTCCAGCCGCATGGAAAAGACTTATGCGGTCGAGACTTCCAGCCGTATGAAGAAAGCCCATGCGGCTACGATTGCCAGTCGCATGAAGACTGTTGATTCTAGCCGCACGCTGTCTGCTCCACGCGGCCCAGTCTTCGATCGCCTCTCCTATGGTCCTGATCTCTCACGCTCCCGAGAAAATATGTCTGACTCTCTGCAGCACCACTTAGACTCTTCCTACTAGGTGCTCTCACGCACTAGAGTGAAGAAGTCTAGGGCAACGCAAGCTTGGCGAGCTCAGTCCGCTGTCCCGACCTCTGACCATCCGAGCGTTCCACATACTATTATGCGGGCCTCTGATAGGAAGTTGTACAGAACCACTCGAGTCCAGCCCCCGACGGCAAACAGACAGAGTGGTTCCCAAAAGTCTTCCAAAATCCAGGGAGCAAACATGGTCATTCCAGACCCATCTGACTTGCATGAGGTTATCTTCCACAAGCGCAAGGAAAGAGAAGAGGCCTCGGTGTGCAAAGAGTCCTCCCACGGACGTCACTGCACCCAAGTCATTGTCAACTACTATTGCAACAACGCAACGGTACGAGAAGACCGGCAGTCCGTCTTTCAAAGATTACAACAGTCGAGCTCAGAGGATAAGGCGCCTCCCGTTGTCTCCTACAACTCTACTCAGAAAATCTCTGCCGATGGGAGAGGGAAGAAGATAAACGTTTCCAGCCCGAAGATTTCAACCACTATGACTAAGAAACTGTCTTCTAAACGGTTGTCTACTACCGGAGTTTTCCAAGGTACCTGTTCAAAGATGAAATCTGCTACAATAGGAGATTCATCATCCACATCACTGGGAGTCGCTGGAACTGGGGGTAGCACTCCTCCGAACATCCACGATAATTCGATGTTCCAAGGAGACGAGCCCGGAGAAACAACTCTTCCATCAGATACAGCAGGTGCCGACGTCCACGACTCTCAAGATGAAGCAAGCTCTGAAGCTGGGGGTACTATCCCTTCTGAATTCGAACCAGAGGAGAACATTCCCACATACCCCGATGACTTCTCTGTACAAGGATATGATTCAGAGGGTACGTCATCCACTGTCCCTTCCATCTCTACTCACGTGAGGACGGCGTTCGTGACAAGCAACGATCAAGATGGCCCCAGTGATCACCAACGCATCGACACTCTGGAGGCCATACTGTGCACTTTGGTCAAATCGGTGGACGAGATCAAAGCAGCTCTCCCTACTCTGCAGGAAGGGACGCCTGGCTAAGCAAACTTGGGTCCCGCGGTCAATGCGAACTCAAACTCAGTGGCACCAAACCCGGGCACTAATCTTTCTGAAATGTCAGCTCCCACCGCTGCAGATGAGGTCGGGGAAGCAAGAAGAGAGGTCCAGGAGCTCCGAGCCATGTTTTACGCTCGAGAAGCCTCTCAAGACCTTAGAATACGGTAACCATATCCTGCTGCATGGAGGGATGTCCCTTTTCCACCAAGATATAAGCCGTTCAACATCAATCCCTATGATGGCAAGACCTCCGCAAGTCGATACATTACTTACTTCGAGGTCACCACCGACCATCTGCCCCATGACGATGCCATTCTTACACGATTATTCATCGGGGCATTGGAAGGGGTTGCCTTCGACTGGTACCGCAACCTGCCAGACAACTGCATCCACTCCTTCGCCAGCTTCAAACGCATGTTCTTGGAGAGATTCTACGAAGTAGGACAGAACATCACAATGTCCACCCTCATGGACGTCGTTCAAGGGGAGAAAGAGCTGACGAGGAACTATATTGAACGATTTTGCCAAACCGTAATGAAGTTGCCGTCGGGTAATCCAGATTCCTCCTTGATTGAAATTTGCTAAAAGAGACTGCTCCCAACAATCAGCCTCTGAATGAGTGAAAGTCAATTCAAGGACTGGAAGACGTTCATCATCAGTACCACTAGCGCCGAAGACAGGTTGAAGAAGGCTTGCCAACTGGGATTGCACATCTCGGAGGGAGAGGACAAGGGCAAGCGCCCTAATACCAACAACAACAATGGTGGTAACTCCTCCAACAATCGGAATAACAAGGGCAAACAGGCTATGGTGGCCGACACAGCCTAGAAACCTGAGTCAAAACCGACAGACAAGCAATGGCCGCAAATGACCTACTCCTTCGAAGACGGCCATGTCAAGCCCATCTTGGACATGCTCATACAAGGAGATAGAATTCAGCTCCCTCCACCAAGACGGGAAACTCGGCCGACAGAAATGGAGAGCCCAAAGTACTGCCATTACCACCGTTACGTCCACCATGCTACACACGACTGCTACCAACTGAAGCGATACATCCAACATCTCATCGATTCGAAGGCTCTGGCCATTGATTTCGAGGAGGTAACCGTGGCAGCCAACATGGTGTCCGTACAGTTTGGCAGCTTCCCTCCGACAGAGACTCAAGACGGCGTGGTACCCATCCCTAGGGCGACAATGGAGATTGCTAATCTTCTACCTCCTCGAGATCAGGCTACTGGTCTGGTACCCCTCACCACGTCACGAGGGGAGGTCATGTGGGTCCATCCAGACTTGGTACCTGAAGTGACTCAGTCCGTACCACTCCCCATTGGCAAGAAGGATAGTAGAAAGGTCAGATTCTACTGCACAATTTCGACAAATATCGAAGAAGCTACGGCTGTCGTCACTCGGTCTGGTGCTCAATCCCAACCTACACCAGATAACTCGACTGAAGAACATTAGCCGGCTACTGCTGACGCTCCGGGACCTTGTCAACCTCCGATGACCGACAAGCCTAGGCCGAAGGAGACTCGCTTTGATAAATCCCTCCGAAAAGAGGCATCTCATGGGCTAGAGAGGCCCTACAACTTTGACATCTTGGCACAATTGGCCAACCCACCGGCCAAATTGTCATTATACGAGCTCCTGAGACTCTCCAAGGATGTTCGCATGGCTTTGAGCGATGCACTCTAGAATGCCGACGCATATCTGGCTCAGGTCAACCTCACGGGAGAGAGCCCGCCTGCAAATCTCCAAGGCAGCACTTGCATAAGAGTGATGCCCAACATTGTCTTCACGCCGCAGGATATGCTCATCAAAATCAATCTGTACGATCGTCCGTTATACTACACTGGATACATCGATGACGTAAAGGTGGATCGGATGCACATTGATCCTGGTTCTTCCATAAGCATCATCCCGAAGGGTCTGTTACATCATCTTTGCATTCCTATGCATCGTCTGACGCCAACAAGCACCGCCATCAGCGATTTCAATTCGGGCAGAAGCTACCCGATTGGAAAGATTCGCTTGAAGTGCCAAATTGGCGATCTTCAGTCAAAAGTGACCTGTTACGTCATAGATGCGGACACTTCCTACAATATCCTCTTGGGCGCCCTTGGATACATAATTACATGATCGTGCCTTCCACGCTGCACCAGTACTTCAAGTATGTCGACAAACACGGCTTCGTGAGGACAGAATTTGCCGACATCGATCCCTTCAAAGGGGTCGAGTCCTACTACTCAGACTCGTGCTTGTATGAGAAGTCGAAGAAGCATCTCGCCGAAGGAGATACTCAAGCTCAAACTGAAGCAGCATCTGGATCAGAAGAACCTCTGATAATCCACCTCCAAGCCCGCAAGCCTGGCATAACTGTGCCCCTTACAGCCACTCTGCGTATGGACGCAGTTAGCCTTTCTGCACAGGAGAAACAGATAATAATCCTACTGCCAAGGTCTGGCCAAGCGCCAAGACCTACGACAGAGCCACTGACAATCAGGCTGTCTAAAGCTAGCCGGCCAAAAGCAGAGGAGCTCAATCCCTCTGTCAAACCGATGACAATTCGTCTTTCCGGAATGAATCGGCAACCAAGCACTAAGCCAGGGACTGCTAGCCAGCCAACAACCCCCTGCCCAGCATCGAGTACCAAACTGGGGGTCGCTAGCTTGCCAATGACTCCACGTTCTACTCCACCCATGGAGCCCCTGATGATCAAGTTGCCTAAGTCATCCTCTCAGTCTTCATTTATATAGGAGATGGCCGAAGAAGAACCAGAATTGGCCAAGTATGTGGCTGCTCACACTGATGTTCCATCCGCAGATGATGCAATCCCGTTAGAGAAGATACCTTACTTCATCAATAAAGGGCTATCTTTGAACTACATCGAGCTTAATAAGGTTTGTACAATGTATGCTATGGAA
Organism: Iris pallida; assembly: GCA_029216955.1. NCBI lineage: Eukaryota > Viridiplantae > Streptophyta > Magnoliopsida > Asparagales > Iridaceae > Iris > Iris pallida. Next base: position 4,357,060 of record JANAVB010017596.1, on the reverse strand, counting down.
TACGATATAGGCACTCACCTACACACACATGTGACAAATGTTTACACCAAAAATCAACTTACTCCCGTGGAAGACGCTTACCGCATAATCGAGGAAGGGACCATCCAATCATCTTCGGTCGAAAGAATGATCCACAACCCTTCACCATAGAAGAAGTCGATCTCGAATCGGACTCCGGGAGACTGCCTCGCTATCTATATAGCCCCCAATCCAAATACCTCAGGCAAAAACATGGGTATGATCTGGAAACTACGTCAGGTTTGAACTATGGCACTGGTCGACGATTACCTTTAAAGTCGCGGTCCCGGCTGGCAAACCACAGGACTACTACAACAAGACCCGATGCGGACTGGGATATGTTACGCCTGCAACAACCCCTGAAAGCTCAGATGAGGAATGCGACTGGCATTCACACTCAACCGGATCACCAACTTCTGATTCAGATATCAGTATCGGGGATGTATTCAGGCAAGTCTGGTCCGTCAATATGGTATTTGCCGACGCCTACGAAGAAGATGAAGACATTCCTGAACTTCTTGAGTTAGAACCGTGGGCACAACAACTAGATGCGCAGTGGGAGAAGCGGTTTGAACAAATAGAGCCTCCCACCGAGGATGAGGTTGTACAAGTCAATCTAGGTGATGAATCCTCTCCAAAGTCTATCTTCGTCAGTAAGAATCTGACCGACGAAGAGCGGAAATCACTACTACAACTCGTCAGAGAATATATCGACGTGTTCGCCTGGAGCTATGAAGACATGCCTGGGCTAAACCTCGATGTTGCTCTTCACAAGCTCAACATTCGGCCAGATGCAAAGCCAGTCAAACAATAGCAACGACGCTTCTGCCCAGGCATCATGGATGCGATCGAAGCCGAAGTCAACAAACTGATAGCCAGCGACTTCATTCGTGAGGAACAACATCCGGACTGGGTCGCCAATATAGTACCGATCCTCAAGAAGAATGGGAAGATTCGAATCTGCATCGACTTCCGCAATCTGAACGAGGCGTGTCCCAAAGATGAGTTCCCCCTCCCTATCACAGACATCATGATTGACAACACCTGTGGCTTCGAACGTATGTCGTTCATGGATGGCTTCTCAGGGTACAACCAAATTGAGATGTCTCCCGACGACGAAAAGCATACATCATTTCGAACACCAATAGGCACGTTCTGCTACACAGTCATGCCTTTCAGTTTAAAGAACGCTGGCGCCACCTATCAGAGAGCTATGAGCATCATCTTTAGAGACCACCTACGCAAGATAGTAGAATGCTACGTCGACGACATCGCTGTCAAAAGCCGCTCTAAGGAAGATCATCTGCATGATCTGAGGACAGTGTTCGACCTGATGCGAGCGCACAACTTGAAGATGAATTTCACAAAATCCTTCTTGGGCATATCCAACGAAAAGTTCTTGGGTTTCATCATTACTTCCCAGGATATCTATATAGACCCCGAGAAATCTCCGTAAACTTCGAGGCCTTCAAGGAAGGCTGGCCTACATTAGGAGATTCATCTCTAACCTTTCTGGGTGATGTCAACCATTCACTCACCTCATGAAGAAGGGCGTTTCATTCGTATGGGATGAAGAATGCCAGTGCGCCTTCGACAGTATCAAAGAATATCTGACGAACCCTCCAGTCCTGGTGGCTCTGGTAGCTAGAAAACTATTCCTTCTCTATGTACAAGCAATGGAGCATTCTCTCGGTGCTTTATTAGCACAAAACAATAATGCAGGCCATAAGCAGGCTATATATTACCTCAGCCGAATGATGATGGGGCCAGAGCACCGATATACCATCATGGAGAAGGAATGCCTCGTCCTGGTGTTCACCATTCAAAAGACGTGACACTATGTCACGGGGCAAACCATACATATGATATCACGAGTCAACCCTCTCAGGGTCCTCATGACTAAACCAGGGGCACTCAGCTCTCGCCTCGCTACATGGGCAATATTACTGTCCCCCTACCATATGATCTTCGTCCCACAAAAGGCTGTTAAAGGTCAATCTCTGGCAGACTTTTTAGCAGTCCACCCGGGCTCGAAGTCAGCCAGAATATACGAAGAAATCCCAGATGAGATCGCTGACTCGCATGCAACCTCTCACGATGATATATGACGAATGTTCTTCGACGATGCTTCAAGGACCGGACCCAAGGGCAACATCGTCGTCGGAGTCGGGGTGGTGCTGATTTCTCCTTCCGGACTGGTGATCAATCGCGCTTACTCCATCACGGAACCTTGCTCTAACAATATGGCCGAGTACAACGCTTTAGTCATTGGCCTCCAACTTGTAAGAGAGCTGGGGGTAGAATATCTTAAAGCATACGGCGATTCACAGTTAATTGTCAATCAGATCCGAGGTTCATACGAAGTCCGCCATAAAGATATGATCCCCTATCACCAAATAGCAATCAACATTATCTCGTCATTTGAAGGGTTCTTCATCGAACACGTCCCCAGACTCCAAAATATCGAAGCCGATGCCCTAGCAGGCCTTGTTGCTTCCCTAGCAGTGCCGAACCATATTCATCATTTTGTGGACGTGATAGGCCATGAACTGATCTGTCCCAAGAACAACTTTCAATTCGTGGCGAGTTATTTCGCTCAGACGATCGATGAAGTACCAGACTGGAGACAACCATTCATAGACTTCGTAGTCTACGACATCCTGCCCGAGAACCCAAAGGAAGCCACCTCTATCAGAAGGCGTTCTCTCAGATTCTTCTATGATACAGAGACGAAAATGCTGTATCGCCGATCCTACGATGGATTATTGCTTCGATGCCTATCAAACGCAGAAACCAAAGAAGACGTACACGAAGCTCATGACGGTGTCTGCGGGGCCCATCAGCCTGGCCCAAAATTGTACGACCATCTTCGCCGAATGGGCTACTACTGGCCCACGATGGTAGCAGATGCGATAGACTATACAAGAAAGTGCAAAGCCTGCCAAGTCCACGCGGACTTTATCCACCAGCCATCAAAATTTTTATATCCGACAGTGGCATCCTGGCCATTCGAAGCATGGAGAATAGATATCATCGGTCCGATCACTCTACCTTCTTTCCTAGGACATCGCTTCATACTCGCAATCAAGGATTACTTCTCCAAATGGGCAAAAGCTGTTCTGCTTGTAGAAGTAAAGACTTCAAACGTGGTCAGATTCCTCAAGCATCACGTCATCTACCGCTTTGGACTGCCCCGAAGGATCATCCATGATAATGGTCTGCAGTTCGTAAGCCACACCTTCTATCGATTCTGCGACAAACACCGAATTCAGAATGTTGCTTCGACGCCATTCAATCCGGTAGCGAATGGGTTGGCAGAAGCATTCAACAAAACCATCATCAAGTTGCTCAAAAAGTTCGTATCATCCAACAAACGCGACTGGAATGAGAAGCTTGGTGAATGCTTATAGGCGTACCGTACTACAGTCCGAACGACCACTGGGAACACACCATTCTTCCTGGTGTACAGGAGTGAGGCAGTTCTCCTATTGGAGACTCAAATACCCTTGCTCCGCGTCGCTCTCACTTACCGATTGACGACGGACGACAACTACCGTCGTCGGCTATAAGAGTTGGAGGCCTTAGATGAAAAGCGCCTATTGGCTCAGCAACGAATCGAGCTATACCAAGCACGCATCTCCGGAGCCTTCAACAAGAAGGTTAAAATCAGAATGTTCCAAGTGGGCGATCTCGTTCTGGCAGTTCGGAGGCCGATGGTTACGACTCACAAAACCGCCGGCAAATTCCAGCCAAAGTGGGAAGGTCCATTTATCATTAAGGCTGTATCTCCAACGGTACTTACCGCCTCGCAAAACAAAACGGAGACTTGCTCATGTTGCCCGTCAACGGCAAGTTCCTAAAGAAATATTATGTCTAAACGACATTATACAAATCCCAGATTATTGAGTTATGTACCCGCCGGTACCACTGAACTCACATTCACCAAATCCCAGATTATTGAGTTATGTACCCGCCGATACCGCTGAACTCACATTCTCCAAATCCCAGATTATTGAGTTATGTACCCGCCGGTACCGCTGAACTCACATTCACAAAATCCCAGATTATTGAGTTATGTACCCTCCAGTACCGCTGAACTCACATTCTTTCTTCAAATATCCCAGATTGCTGAGTTATGTACCCGCAGGTGCCTCTGAACTTACATTCCGGTCACTCTTTTAGGTAGTAAGTCATGTACGACCATACCTCTGAACTTATTCTTCTGAAAGATCTCCTCCCTCATGATCCACTACCCGCACTCTCAGTGCACAAAAAGGGTAAGAGATCCACAAAATTTCTAAAACGACCACGTCGATGTTACCTCTGAGTCGTCTCACTTCCGCCAAAAACAAATCACCCCTCTACATAGAACTTCCATGTCCTCATTACCTCTGAGTCGTTCTATGTACCCCTTCATGGAGCCCACTCCTACCACATCCTCATTACCTTTGAGTAGGAAGGCTCCATCGAAGAAACCCTCATGCTTGCCATGTCCTCATTACCTCTGAGTAAGTATGCTGGTTTCCTTTCGACTTATTATCCGTACCCAAAACCGGAGTACGCCAAGGATAATAGGTCCACAAATGTCCTCTGTTGACCACAAATATCCTCCTCTGAGTCCACTCCTGCCACTTCCTTATTACCTCTGAGTAGGAAGACTCTGCGGTAAAACCCTCATGCTTGTCATGTCATCATTACCTCTGAGTAAGTATGCTGGTTCTTTTTCGACTTATTATCCGTACCCAAAACCGGAGTACGCTAAGGATAATAGGTCCACAAATGTCCTCCGCTGACTACAAATGTTGTACTAAGTTTCCTAGTACATGCACATCATTTCTCATCATGCCCCGGGAGCCCAGCTGCTCCATATCATTCTTTCTTCCAATACCAGGAACGTCCATGACCACCTTACCGTAGAATTGTTCTAGGTATCCCCATCAAACTTGTTATCCATACCTAAATCCCAGGTATGCTAAGGGTAACAGGTCCACAAACAGTCCCCCAAGCGGGGCAAACACCACCACAATACCATAAACCCAATAAGCAACACAAATAAAGGGTAAAATAAAACATACTCTTTTATTTGAAAGCCAAAAGTACTACATGTTCTGGGACTGCGTCCCTCTCAAAAAAAAGAAAAAGAAAAGAACGGAAACAAAATAAGAAAAAAAAGCCATCTATGGTTCGGCAGTACATAATTCCAGGAGACGATTCCTCACCAAGGCGGTCCCCCGTTCAAGACGCTGCTTAGCACGGCGCTCGGCCTCCTAAGATAACCGCTCCGCATCATCCAAATACATGTGCGCCCGTCAGCCGTCTTCCATCTTCTTCAGGGTGAGCTCCAGGCTAGCAGAAGCTCGACTAACTCTGTCAGCCTCCTTGATAATCAGCCCCTTTTCGGTACGGGCAGCTTCAAACTCAGACTCCAGGAAAGCTAACTTCCTCTGAAGCTCAAGGATCTGCTCCCGCGTGTCAATGACCCCACGGGAGGCAGTCGCTTCCCGAGACGTAATATCTTCACTCTCGCGGCTCAACTGATCATATAGCTGAGACAGATCGCGAAGGTCCTTTAGTATGACCGGCTTGGTCTTATCCTGAGTAGCCCTTATCTTCTCTACAACAGTTATGAGGAAACCGCGCTCTTGATCTATAGCAGCAGACAGATCAGTCTGCCGCAGTACCTGAAGCTGGGCCACCAGCTGATCAGCCTCCAGCAATTTTGCCTCCAGAAGCACAGCTATCCCCGCCCCATCGGAAAGAGTCTTAAGAATATTAATGTGACCTTGGGCGCATTGCCGGGTATCACGCCCCAGAACCAGAATAATGGAGAGTGGGGGCAGACATAGCCAGCTACGTATATAAAATGGAATCTATCTCGCTATACGGTTACGGCTGTCTAGATACATGAGGGTTTACTATAAGCCAACAGTCTCCTATGGTCATGAACAAGCCTAGTGTCTCAATCACAAGCAAGTAGGTAAAAGTCATAAGATGTATGATCATTAAATATACAATAGTAAGGTGTCCCAAACTTTACATATTCAGTTGATCATGAAGCTAGTCGTTACAAAATATGAGGACTAGCAAAAGTTTAGTCATACATGATCAATCCTAGGATCTGTCAATCATGTTACAACCCGTAGGCAGACAGTAAGTAAAATACAATCGAGCTAAACATGTGCTCGTCGGCTAAACGCCTCAAAAGAATATTTTTACAATAAAGTGGGAGAGCCAAAAATAACCCACTCGATGCCCTGCTTACACCTGGTGGTCACCATCGGGCTGGAAAGTCGGTTGATCCTTCGGAGCTGCTCCGAAATCTGGCCATACAAAACCAACTGGGTCAGATCCCAGAAAGAGCAAGTGCCACAAAGGAAGCTTCACTTAGGAACTAAAACCAGCAATTAGCACAGAAGATAATAATATATAGTAAACCGGAGAAATATAACATCACGAGGATATACGGTAAGATAACCATGGAATCATTCAGATAACCAGGTTACAATCCTTAAACCAAACAAGGACCGGAATTGTAACCCTTCATCTGAACCAAACTTTGTTTCTTCCATTTATCAACAAGATAATATAAAAAAATTAGAACATGTAACAATCTTATACAGGATCAAGGCAAGACTAGACTGATTATTCCCCATTCAACAATCACGGCCAAGCAATAAGAACGGCTTGATACTTTAACTAGCTAGGGTTATCACATGCCTAGTTACTAACAAGATGCAATGAGATTATTCCACAGCCATAAGCCCTGCAGACCATCCAGGTTATCCAGGTCGAAGATTAGGGATTGAATTCAGGTGGGTATATCGTTCAGGAAACGCATGTACCCTTAAGTAGCTTGAAGGGTGCAACACATGACAGTGTGCTGGAAATGTGCCCTACTCGACGGCAGGCTACAGATCCCAAGCACGCCCAGGTAACGGGATTGCCTATAGCTGGAAGATCTCTTTATGACTAATGTATTAATCTAGTTATTAGCCTTAGTCCATTTCAATAGGTACTCCTGACCGTGGTACTCAGGAGTCCCATCCTAGACATGATACAAGACAGGACTGGATTATTTGTACAAGCACAATCGCCCACGGTATCCAGGTTATTTATACAGGTCATGTCATGTCAGGTAGCCGTCGCAACAGCTTATCAAGATATGCCAGGTTTATCATGTCAAGTTTACTTGTCAGGAGTGCACCACGATGGGCCACCATCAGATCATATTACATATCAAGAGTGCACCACTGTGGGTTACTGCCGTGTTCATGGTACATGTATAGGACATCATAGTACAAGCATTGAACTAAGAGACCCAAGTTATGTTGAGATTACAAGACATGAGTTATCAGTAAAAATCAAATAATAATAATTCAATCATAGAATACAAGTCTATAGAAAAGCCATGCGGCTCAGGCATATGCGGCCAAAGAAGGAATCCATGCGGGAGCAACTCATGCGGCTGAGGACGGGAGCAGCCCATGCGACTAGGAATAGAAGGAGGCACATGTGGCTCAGTTAGAAGCTCATGCGGCTAGGTTCAGTCAAGGACGCATGTGGTCATGAGGAAATAGGTGCCATGCGGCTCGTGGGGGAGGAGTCCATGCGGCTAGAACGGACCCGGGCTCATGCGGCCCGCAGAGCAAAGATCCATGCGGCTAGAAGAGACTCGGTCTATGCGGCCAAGAAGAAAATAGGCTTATACGGCTGAGAGCGAGTGGGACCCCATGCGGCTGGAAGTGACTGAGGACTTATGCGGCCAAGGAATTCCAGGCGTATGCGGTGCTGAGAAGTTCATGTACATGCGCTCGATTCAAGTCCATGCGGCTAGGAGTGCAAGGGTCTCATGCGGCTAGAAGTGACTTGCTGTATGAATGCTCATGCGGTCAAGTACTGCCATGCAGCCAGAGAACTGTTCTTCTTCTCCAAATTTTTGAGAAGAAGAACACCATGAACCCATGCTTCCAAGTTCCATGAAATCTTCATCCAGAGTCCAAATCCGAACTTCCATATGTCAAAATGGGGCAGAACGAAATTCTCTACAACATAGAACCATAAAAACTTAGAAATAACAAGATTAAGTAGATCAAAACCCAAGAAATCTAAAAATAAGATAAACTTAGATCTACAAGAATTTGGCCATAGAAAATAAAAATGCCAAGTACTAAAGTATGTTAGAATGCTGTAAAGAAGAGAATAGAACAATAAAATTAGAGTTCCTCCATAAAGTGAGCTGCACTTGCCTAGACCTCTCTCTCTCTGGTAGGTGAAGAAGTTATGGTGGAGAAGAAGAGTAATGAGAAGAGAGAAAGGAGAATGGGTTAATAAATACTAATGGTGGTGGTAGGTAGGATTCACCTTTGGTTCATGATGAACTAAAGCAAACTAAGCCAAGCCGAACCAACCCAAGAATAAACCAAGCCATGAAGAAAAGCTAAGTAAGGAATCATGCAATACAAGATAAAATACGTACACTTATTCCAAAATACGTAATACGAACTACATGTATTACACCGGGCCAAGGCAAAAGGGGTCCCCCGTTCCACAGCAGCCGCGACCCCTCTCTTCAGGTGGCGATAGAAGCTGTCAACCACATCCTGTGACGCTTCGTCCAGAACTTTCGTAGAGGACGGTGTCAAAGAAAGTATGGCTGGCAGTGTTGAAGGAGGCACGCTAGAACTTGCCACCAGGGAGACAAATTCTGAGCATATAGATGCGCGGATAGCAGCTAACTCCTCCTCCACCACCCGAAGAGTCTGGACACTCGACAAAGCAAAAAAGTTGATTCACGGAGCCGCCTGAACAGAGGAGGACGCATGGACCATTGTCCCCTGCCCCGGCTGTGCCGCCATCTGACTTCCCAAGCCCGAGCCAGCAGGAGGCCCTTCGACATGAGTCGGAAGAGGAGGAGGTACGCTTCCCTCCGCCAGATCCCCTCCGGCAGAACCCACCCTGACGATGTCCGTCATCGATACTGGAGGGGCAGGACCTGTATGTCCAGAGCAACCATCAATTAGTCTAACCTGAAGGATGTGATGATATAGCAGATAGGCCTCCTCACAAGTTAAGATTTGACTTATCTTACGATGAGAGGAGCATGGAGGCTGCGAATCGCTCACAACCGCCGGAGTCCCCTCACCGGTAACCCCCAAGCTGAATCCGGCTGGGTCTTCTACCCCGGCCGCCTCGAAAGGAGGTACGACTGGATCAGCATCACCGTGATGGAATTCAGCAGTTTCAGGGACAGGTTCATCGGAGCCCCCGTCATCTCGAGTTGCAACCTCAGTACCGTGAGATCCCTCAGCCGCAATCGAGAGAGCCCCGACATAAATAATCCCAACATACATGTCATTGACCAAAGTGTTCAGGGCGGGATCGACTTCAGAAACAGCGGCCGGTTCGCGAGATTCCTCTTCTTCTGACGCCTACGAGAGGAAAGAAAAATAATTAAGGTCAAACTTCAGGAGAAAAGAAGAATTGAATAAAGAAAATAGTAGCTCGATTTACCTCTGAAGCGGGGTCAGCGTCCTTGCTTCTCTCTTTTATAGTTAACTTGCGACGTCTGGTCGTAGCCCATTTTCGGAAGTAAGGAATACCGCCAATATGGGAGATTTGCCTGCTACATTTTCGTACAGGACCAGGTACAACCGACAGTTGATCCGCCACCACCTCAGTAAGCACATCAGGCGATTGATCCGCCACCAATTCATCATACATAATAGGCGGTTGATCCGCCACTTCCTCTTCTGCAGGAGGGAGGGAACTATCAATGTCAGGGTCATCATCCTCCTCGTCCGCGGTGGTGGACTCTGAGTCTGGCACGAAAACTGCGTTCACCTTCTGCTTCCTCGTCCTCGACCCCTGAGGCTTCTCCCACTAGGCCATTACCCGCGATGAAACTGATCCTCGGGTCAAAATTAACGGGAGGCTTATTCACCGTTACATGGTATAGGGCCGCCATATACAGAATTTCTACTGGCGCCTCGTCATTAGGGACATAGAAGGTGGTTCGAGTATGAACCGCATCATAATAATGCCATGCCCTGATACCATCCAGGACGCTACCTTCAAAGCCCAGGCAAGGGCTGGGACTGTCAAAAGATAGCTGGCTGTACCCGAAATGATGGGAGAACCTGCTAGGCAAATAGGGCTCCAGGTAAACGTTGTTGCAGTAACGATATACTAAGTGTGCTGGACAGATATTGCGTAGCCAACAGAGTAGTCTTTCGGGCAAGAGAAGAGGAGGTTCGGTACCATCAACATGACCTCTCCTCACATCTTCAGCGGTAAAAGGAGGAACAGACATAAAAAAGTCGTATCCGTCCACTCTCGCCAGTGCCCTTCGACAAGCTGGCATGGTACTGTACTCCCAGGGTTGACGACGGAATCGAAAAATGAAGGCATCATCAGCCGTGACACCATCCTCTAGGCCAGCCTCATCAAAGAGCGGCAGTGCATTAACAGCCACCCCATTAGATAATGGTATGACAGCTCTACGCGCTCAAAATTCATCGCCGTATCACGGGCGATAACCTTGGACGAAAAGGTACGAAGGCTGTGGTGTATGCTGCACACCATAGCCGGAAGAAGGGCCAGTCTGACCCTAAAACGAGTTTTACAGCAGGAAGAATGAAGTGGCGACTAAGCCTCTCGATGGAACCCGTCCCTCCTGAGACTACGCAGTTCCGTAGCCATACTATCAGAAATCCTGCAAGAACCGCCTTCTCCGACAGCTGCTGAGTACAATGATAAAAATAACTAAAGGTGTCGGATTGACCCCCAAATGTGTCGCTCGTAGACCCCGATCTCTTGGCGGTCGACACTAGGGTCTGCACCTCTTCCTGGGTTTGAGGATCTAGGGAGGAAACCCGGCCTGAGGTATCCAGCATGAAAAGGTATAAGACCCAGGTCGTGGTGTGAGGAATCGTCCCTTCTGAGCTACCAGCCTTCTTGATGGCCGTTTGGTGGCAAGTACTATGGTGACATATAAATTCCCGATATACAGCAACAAAACCTGGGAACTTCTGATCTAAACCCTCGAGCTCTTCACTCGTAGGAGTGTATACTTCAAAGACTTCTGTGCCCCAGGGCAGCTTAGAGACAATGTGTATCTCGTGAAGAGCAAGCCCTAACTCTCCGGCAGGCGCGAAGAAAGTTCCCATCCGTCGGTTGTACATTTCCAAGAGGGCCATGAACAACGGCTTATTTATGGGTAAGCCGTGACTGGTACCCCGAATGGCGTAGTAGAGGCCGATCTCACGCAGGGTAACCTCGTACTTCCGTAAAATCTACGAAGTCAAATTGCCCGACGTAGGGATAGGGTTTATCCAGTTTGGCAATGCCAACCGGCCGACAGGATAGGACCCCTTCTGCGCAAGCTGGTTTATGAAGGTGTCAGCTTGAGAGAAAGTAAAGTTGGGGCCCGGTGCATTTATGAAGGAACCCGAGGCCAATCCCGTCATGCACCGACTGGTCGGTTCCTTTCCCGCATACACAGACCTCAACTGCCCGTTGTAATGGATGTCCCCCACAAAGATCCCTGACCTGCTTAGAGTCAGGGATTCCACCATTCTCCTCTCCAACGGTAACATGTTGAACCATGATAGGGAAAATGGTGCTCCATCGGAGGGATGTGGATCTCCACCCCATCAAGAGTAAAATCCCAGCTCTCGGATACCTCAAGCACTCGGGTATTCTTTATAGACAAAGCATCCCCAAAGAGGAACGCTGGCTTGAGATATTTTCCATCCAATCGCCATGAGTTCATCATGGCACAGAGAAAGTAGAAAGGCTGTTTCTTGATGGCAGTCAACCTCTCCGAAGGATCTTTTGGAAGCTGCTTCGTCATATGCTCGACTATATGGTCATACCGATAGCCCATAGCAAATTGGGCCTAACCCACCAGAAGTTCTCCTGCAGCATTGACTGGCAGATTTACTGAAAATAGACAAAAGGAACAAGTTAAAAGAAGGGCTTTGGCTTATGCGGCCTAGCCTACAAAGGACTTATGCGGTTCTATTGTTGAACATGAGCTTATGTGGCATTAATTAGTGTAAGCTTATGCGGCTCTGTTTCGCGTACGCTTATACAATTATGCTTAACGAGGCGTTATGCGGCTCAAGTCAGAAGAGCGTTATGCGGCTCAATTTCAGAGGAGCTTATGCGGTTCGGTTTTTGCACAGCCCTATGCGGATGAGTCCAGGAGGGGCTCCATGCGGTTTGTTCAAAAGAGTCCATGCGTCTCTGATCGACAGGTCATTATGCGGTTCAGTTTTACGAAGTGTTCATGCGGCCCACTAAGACAACTCCCATACGGCTCGGACATGGGGTATACCCTCATGCGGCTCGGTTATGAGACATGTATGCGGCCCATACAATTCGAACAGTTTGTATTAAAGGCTTGTGCATAAAGCATGCAACAGAGCCAACTTTGTTAGGGTTTCGAAGCATATGACTTTTCCAAATACTTACCCTTAACGGCAGGATGAACGTCGGAATGAGCTGTGGGTACCGCAGCCGACGTCGAGGCCACGCCCTTACCCTTCGCCGTAACCTTCGAGGACTTGGGAGCCATTGCTGATGATCAGAGAAGGAAGACGAAGACAAGAAAGCTAGGACAGTAGCAGAAAGCAAAAAAGTCTTTTTTCCAAAATATGCTACAATTTATAGACGGAGCCTATAGACCGACGCATCGATCCATGTGCAGTGTAACCGACTCTTCGGTTATTAAGGCGATCCAACTATTCAAGGCTAAACTCTTGGGATCCTGCCCTAAAAAGTGGCTTTAAATCTGACAACAAATCAAAGGCAATCAATGCAAAGATTTGCACACATGGCATGAAGACGTGGCAAGGAGCCTATGCGGCCAAACAGCCTACGCGGCCAAACAGCCTATGCGGCCAAACAACCCATGCGGCTTGAAAGCCCATGCGGCTCAGATGGCCATTGTCACAACCCGCACCTATTTTTTTTAAAATGGATACGAGACATGTCCAAGCCAGCCTACGCCGCAGTGTCGGCGGTATAACGCTGTCACGGCCATAAAGATCAAAATCACAAATAATGCTCATTCACAAAATTAATTTAATTTACAATGATCACAAGTTTTACATTTGCAGAAAATATAAACTTGTACAAATATTGGAATGACTACAACTCCGATATCTACCTAGTTTTTAGGCTTTTGTCTGCAAGTACCCCCCGTATCTCCCATGCTAAGTGAATCCACGGCTAACCTGAAAAGTGTTGGTTTCCAGTCAGGAATGGAACGAGCACAATTCACTGAATGTAATTACAAATAAAGAAAATGACTATACAACAAAGGTTAGACATCAATCATGAGTTTTGAAATAAACAGGAAATACATAAAACCAATAGCAAATAAATAGACACAAACTACTTTTTCCAACTGTTAGAATTACCTTTGATATGTGATCAGTCTGGGCCACTATACCGCACGGTCTACGAGATCTACTTGCATGAAAATAAATACGGTCTACGAGATCTACTTGCAGAAATTAAACAATGTCTACGAGATCTACTGCATAAAAATAAACACGGTCTACGAGATCTACTTGCAGAAATTAAACAATGTCTACGAGATCTACTACATAAAAATAAATACGGTCTACGAGATCTACTGTAATAAAATAAACACGATCTACGAGATCTACTGTATGAAAATAAACACGGTCTACGAGATCTACTGCAATAAAATAAACACGGTTTACGGTCGGATCACACATCCTTGGTACTTCTCATTCCCGACTCCACAATTTATAATAGAGTATAAAATCATATAACCAATGACTAATCAATAAAATATAGTAAAGATCAATATCGAAATACAGACAACAAACTGTACTCGCCTGTGGTCCTTTGCTGGTAAAACCGACAATCCAAACCAATCAGTGTGCCCCAATAGTCAAAACCAGTACAACAGTCCCTGGAAGCTGAAACAAACATTACCAATATTCTCAGAATAGTCAAATTAGCTAGTATTGCCTGTCCTTAAGTCCAATTCTGGACACAGGGGCAAAACAGTAATTTCGGGCAAAAATGATGTCCGCCGTTGGACCCGCTTTGCACCGAAAAGTGTGCCAAAGTTAACGGTCTCTAAAGTCATCAAACTATATGTCTACGGATCCAGTTTTCCGATACGAACCCAACTGTACGTCCAAAGTTGGATTCCGGCGGACCGTGCACAAAATCACCCGTTGAGTGGGACCGTGGGGCCCGTAAAACGGTGATTTTATCAACGGTCTCAGAATTGGACCAAACTTGGCATACAGGACCAGAAAAATGATACGGTCCAGTTGGCACAAATTTTGTCTCGATCTTACGAGCATGCATAAAGTAATTGGAGAATTTGTAAAGTGCACGATACGGTAAATTTCGACGGATACGCATCAAATTCGTCGCGCACACGCGACCAATTTAAATTCCGTCAAAGCCCACACGACCACTAAGTCGTTATACAGCTTTCGATGCTTTCGGTTCATGACCATGTCGCCCGGAAGGGCGGGACGCACGTCGTGTGGAGCAATTTTCTAGTTTTGAAAACAAATTTTTGGGAAACTTTGGGATTCGATTTCTCGACGCGTAGTCGACGATTTCTGAATCCACAAAAAGTAATGTGAAGCCCTATATGTTGTCTAAAAGTGTCTTCAAATAGATTTCTAAAATTTATAACAGATTGATCAGGAATTTCCTTCGAATTTCGGGTTTCAACTAGAAAACTGTTATGCTTTGGATCAGTTTTTCGTCAATGTTCGCGTCGATTTATCGAGCAACATAGGGTACCTAATTTCGAACCATTTGAAGGGATGGAGAGCCGTATAGGTTGTCTTCCTATCGGACCAATTGGTTCGAGAAATAATAAGGAGATGAGGGTGTGGGATACCTGCAAAGTTGGGGTGTTCACCTCGGTTACTGCTGCTACTCCTCTGTTTCAGGCCGCGCGTGCGCGGGTTTCTCGTGCCTGGCCGGCCTTCAGTGGCCCGCGCCGCCGCGCACGGTGGCCCAGGACGGCGCACACGCGTGTGTGGGGAAGGAGGCGCATAGGGTTGAGGAGTTTTAGGGTTTGTGTCGTTTCTCGGTTCTGTATATATGGTTATATATCGCGGCTGCTCTGTTTAAAACAGAGGGGAGGGGTCGGCTTTCACTGTTGGGTTCGAGTTTGCCTATGCTGGTTCGGGTTCGAGCCCAGGCCAAGTGCCACGCTGCTTGCTTATGGGGAGTTAAAGGCTGGGGAAGCATTGAATAGTTTTGGTGCTCGGTTTTGGGCCGAGCTGATGCTTATTCTTTTTATTTATCAAAAACAAGAGATAAGAGCTATATACTGCTGAGTCATCAAACCTTCCCATTTAAAGCTGAGCTATTTAATCAGCTGCTGTTGGTTATTAGGCTGGGACTTGGGCTCTATTGGGCCAATAACACCTATACATTTGTATAAGTATTTATATCCTATAGTTATATAATTGTGTAATTCCAAGTATATATATATATAATTCCTATACACATTTGTATATCCTATATAATTATACATTCTTAATATAATATGCACATATCTGTATCTATATATACACGTATACACGTATATATATATATATATATATATATATATATATATATATATATATATATATATATATATATATATATATATATATATATATATATATATATATATATAAAAAAAAAAAAAAAAAAAAAAAATATATATATATATATATATATATATATAATTATATATATATATATAATTATATATATATAATTATATATATATATATATATCTATATATATATATATATATATATATATATATATATATATATATCTATATATATATATATATATATATATATATATATATATATATATATATATATAATTATATATATATATATATAATTATATATATACACCTATATATATTTATATATTTATATATATACACATACACATAACCTCCTATTTATGTATTTATATATACACACACGCATTTATTTATATATATACAAACACACTTATACATTTATATATGTACATATACATATATATAAATTCCTATGTATATGCATATATATATGTTCACACACATATAACAAATAATATCTATATACGCACATATATATCTATTTATATATACATATATACGTATATATTCACCAATTAATATCTATATACACACCATATATAAATATCCACACAAAATATATGTCCCTATATTTTCCTATATATATATATATATATATATATATATATATATATATATATATATATATATATATATATATATATATATATATATATATATATATATATAAACCTATATATATCTATCTATCTGTGACTTCTCAATGATCCTAATAAAATCATAATTTCTAAAGTAGGTCTTTGACATAAAATTGTGTACACGAAACAATATTTATTTACAAGAATCTAAAAATCACCATTCGAATATAATAATTAAAATAAACTATTTCAAAATTTCGGGAAGGGGAGCTACAAATCTACCCACCTTAAAATAATTTCGTCCTCGAAATTCTAATCCGTAACTATTTCTTAAAATTCAATAAGAAGGTCTACCTGAACCTTAATCTCCTTAAATTATAATTCCTCAAAATAGTTTATATCCTCCTCCTAGCCATTTGTAACTGCATAACCTCTAGTACTTTTACCCACCTTTGGTCACACTACTCCTCAAA
The DNA here is from genome assembly GCA_029216955.1 of Iris pallida. Lineage (NCBI taxonomy): Eukaryota > Viridiplantae > Streptophyta > Magnoliopsida > Asparagales > Iridaceae > Iris > Iris pallida. The sequence goes on along the minus strand of JANAVB010017596.1, from coordinate 4,340,326 downwards.
CTAAAATCTTTTAATCTTCTAACTAGTTGCTCACCATCCTACCAATAGTATCTGGGCATATATGGTACCTATAATACTCTCGTATCTATCAAGCAATCCAAAATCTTAACAAGCAAAATTACACAAGTAGCTAAGAATATTGGTAAAATTCTAATAAGCATGACCTTTGTCGCTCCGAAATAAAGGACAGAAGGGTAAAGTGGAATAATCGAGGGCAATTATGAAGTTTCAAGAGCGGTAGAGGGTTCCCGACGGTATAGCTAAAAAGGGTGTTTACGAACCACTGACTTGTTTGCTAGATTGGGCTATTCTAGTTCAGTCACTGCTAAATCTAAGAATCATTGGTTCTTTAGGGGAGCTTGCAATCTGTACAATACAAAAGTTTCCTTCTCAGAATTCTAAACAAGGTTCCAAAATGGGATGGAGTTTGAGAAATTTAGATTGTGATCTTACTGGGTTCTCTATTTGGACATCAGTCGTTGGTTGGATGAACATTGGGTTTCAATCTATATGGACTAGACAAGATCCCAATGATAAAACCATTTCTACTAGGTTAGGGTATTCTAGAGTAGGTTTCTATTCAAGGGGTTGAGCTAGTTGTCCGTTAGGTTGGTTAGCTAGGTTCATAAAGCCCGAAATACGCCTCCCGTGACCTTTGTGTTTAAGCAGCACATGAGGCCTCAATTGGGTGGCATATTAGTGGCATATGCGTAGTGGGCTTCGAGTAGATCACTACCATATATTGGGTCGCAAGAATTGAATCGAAGTTAAGGTTCTAATGGAAGTCAAAAAGTATACCGGGTAGGTACTATGGTAAGAGTTATAGCTAGTCCTTTTATCCTGAAAGTCGCAGCACAAAAATAGAGTACAAGGGGACGGATTTAAGTGGGACATGATATACCTAGATGAAAGTGGACTCGTCTAGATCTTGCATATGAAATTTGTTGGAAGGTAACAGTTAGTCTCGTGCTCCGAATATTAATGACACGGCCGGGAACATAAAATGATCTAAATGGAAAGTGGGAGTCCATGGGGCTCTAATTATCATCCTAGTGGAAAATTATTCTATCAATCGATAATCCTCGTATATTCCAAATTTTTTAGAAGGCTTACAGTCTACCCACCTTAGAAGCTAGGATATGGTCTTAGGAATGATGAGGTCAGAAAAATTCCAAAGTCCGGATATTGTACTTCGACCCTTGTAAATGAAGAATAAGGCACGGCGTAATGGAATACGGTAGATGTTAGTCAAGTCAAGGATCGTTCCTCAATAAACAGGAAACGAGCGTGTACAATAGCACATGGTCGATAAAATAAATAACCTACTCGTCCACCGTATACAAGAGTTATCGACGGGGTAACCGACTCTAAGGTAAAAAGATTTCTAACAACTGGGTCATGAATTTCTATTTGTGTCCAACCTACCAGACTATTGTCACAAGGGTTCTAGTTAAGGCAAGCTTTAAACAAATAATTAGAGGCTCAAAACAATTGGTCTCTTGAGAATAGATAGTCTCCTGGGTCGGCATTACGACTAAGGGTAAAACCCTAATCATTCTCAAATTCAGATGGCTTGAAAGTCCCAATAACAGTTTGGGGTCGAGAGGAGAACAAGTAACTCAATCACATGGCTGGCTGACGATAACTTCCCTTGTGTATACAACTACCATAGCCCTGGGGATACGCGGTATCTCTCTACCAATTACGAGCTTCTGTCTTTCCAAATCAGTGAAAGACAAAAACAAGAAAGAGTTCAAGAAAGATGTTACTGAATACAATCACGTGATTCAAAGGCGAACGTATAATTCAAGAGGAATTCTCAAGGTAGTCGCGGATGAGATCCTAGATACCTCTACATCTCAATCCACGTAGGATAATTAAATAAAGCGCGAACCAAATGCATCTCAATCCCGGTCTCTAAAGTCGTCAAACTACATGTCTACGGATCTAGTTTTCTGATACGAACCCAACCGTACGTCCAAAGTTGGATTCTGGCGGGCCGTGCACAAAATCACCCGTTGAGTGGGACCGTGGGGCCCGCAAAACGGTGATTTTATCAACGGTCTCAGAATTGGACCAAACTTGGCATACAGGACCAGAAAAATGATACGGTCCGGTTGGCGCAAATTTTGTCTCGATCTAACGAGCATGCACAAAGTAATTGGAGAATTTGCAAGGTGCACGATACGGTGAATTTTGACGGATACGCATCAAATTCGTCGCGCACACACGACCAATTTGAATTCCGTCAAAGCCCACATGACCACTAAGCCGTTATGCAGCTTTTGATGCTTTCGGTTCATGACCACGTCGCACGGAATGGCGGGACGCACGTCGTGTGGAGCAATTTTTTAGTTTTAAAAACAGATTTTTGGAAAACTTTGGGATTCGATTTCTCGACGCGTAGTCGATGATTTTCGAATCCACAAAAAGGACTGTGAAGCCCTATATATTGTCTAAAAGTGTCTTCAAATAGATTTCTAAAATTCATAACAGATTGATCAGGAATTTCCTTCAAATTTTGGATTTCAACTAGAAAACTATTCTGCTTTGGATCACTTTTTCGTCAATGTTCGCGTCGATTTATCGAGCAACATAGGGTACCTAATTTCGAACCATTTGAAGGGATGGAGAGCCGTATAGGTTGTCTTCCTATCAGACTAATTGGTTCGAGAAATGATAAGGAGATGAGGGTGTGGGATACCTGCGAAGTTGGGGTATTCACCTCGGTTACTGCTGCTACTCCTCTGTTTCAGGACGCGCACGCGGGTTTCTCGCGCCTGGCCGGCCTCCAGTGGCCCGCGCTGCCGCGCGCGGTGGCCCAGGGTGGCGCGCGCGCGTGTGTGGGAAAGGAGGCGAGTAGGGTTGAGGAGTTTTATGGTTTGTGTCGTTTCTCGGTTCTGTATATATGGTTATATATCACGGCTGCTCTGTTTAAAACAGAGGGGAGGGTTCGGCTTTCACTGTTGGGTTCGGGTTTGCCTATGCTGGCTCGGGTTCGAGCCCAGGCCAAGTGCCATGCTGCTTGCTTGTGGGGAGTTAAAGGCTGGGGAAGCATTGAATAGTTTTGGTGCTCGATTTTGGGCCGAGCAGATACTTATTCTTTTTATTTATCAAAAACAAGAGATAAGAGCTATATACTACTGAGTCCTCAAACCTTCCCATTTAAAGCTGAGCTATTTAATCAGCTGCTGTTGGTTATTAGGATGGGACTTGGGCTCTATTGGGCCAATAACACCTATACATTTGTATAAGTATTTATATTCTATAGTTATATAATTGTGTAATTCCAAGTATATATATATATTTTTCCCATACACATTTGTATATCCTATATAATTATACATTCTTAATATAATATGCACATATCTGTATCTATATATACACGTATACATGTATATATATATATATATATATATATATATATATATATATATATATATATATATATATATATATATATATACACATCTATATATATTTATATATATATACACATACACATAACCTCCTATTTATGTATTTATATATACACACGAGCATTTATTTATATATATACAAACACACTTATACATTTATATATGTATATGGCATAAAAAAAATAAAGAAAGGCCTATACGGCTCCGACAGAAAGATCCCCATGCAGCTCAGGATCCCTATGCGGCTCAGAAGTCCATGCGGCTCAGGAGTCCATGCGGCTCAAGGGTCCATACGGCTCGGATAGTTCCATGCGGCCCAGAAAAAAGCCACGTGGCCTTCAACAGTTCTTCTCTACATTCTGCTGCATTTAATGCCCTGACGGCTGCTCTGACAAATGACAGCTATGACAGCTCTGACATAAAGACGTAATAATAATTCTGACATGATGGCGTGTTCCTAGGGAAGAGGAGAAAATCTTCTTACAGCTGGCAAGATCCACCAAGTCCCGAGGTCATTTCATACGGCTGCTGCATTTATGCGATTGCATCCTTCATGTGGCAGTCCATCTGCATGCGGCTGCCTATCCTCATGCGGCTTCCCATCTACATGCGGCTGCCTATCCCCATGCGGCTGCCCATCCCCATGCGGCTGCCCATCCTCATGCGGCCGCCCTTCCTCATGCGGCTGAGAGGGCCACCTATATGCGGTTCTGCTAGGACGGTCCAGTTGAGACACGTGGCGCTCTTCAATACAATTGAGACACGTGGCAGTCTTATCTTCCCTGGAATTATGGGTGCTAACAAATCCTAACAAAATCAGATTTGTTGCGATCGTCATAATTGTCCAGATCAAATCAAATCAAGCAAATTGGACACGTGGCAGGCTATCACAAATCACGAATATTCATGGCAATCAATATTTATTGCCCACAAAGATTTGATGCAATCACATTAATTGCTCAAATTTATTATATTCAAGATGAACGGTCCAGATTGATAACTCTTAAGCCGCCGACTTTTCAAAATGGGTGATCATTGCAAACCCTAATGATCACCCCCCCACTCCTATAAGTAGCAAGGTGCTATTCCCTTACAAATGGACGGAGAGACAAAAAAGAGGAGAGATAAAAAAAAGGGACGGAGACAGACGCATACAGAGAGAGGCGCACAGAGGAGCATATACACAAAAAGGAGAGCACAGAAAGATCCATGCAGAGCCAGACACAGAGCATTTCTTCACCAGAGCCAAGGCTACGTCCGATCGTCCAAGGAGTAAGGCAGAGCTGCCGTCGCTTTTCCGAGCCTCTATCGTCACCCTCTAGAATCTAAAATAAACAATTGTACTTAGACTGCTGTACTTAGGTTTTCGTCCCTAGGCTTTCTTTGTACGAGCGAGTTTGTATTGTGAGTCTAAGTTCAGTCCTCATATATAAATTGTTCTGTACTTTCACAATCAATGGCAAACAGCAAGATCATATCAAAAGAAATATTTTCTTACTAAATGAATTAGTGATCATTTCAGATGATGTAGCCATTGTTCACAATCACCAGTATGTTGATATACTGACCCACCATCAGTCTGCACTCAGGTACAAGATGCATCGAGATGGATAGTCCGAAGCGATAGCTCGAACCTCATCTTCAGGAGCCAAAAATCAGAAGAGATGCCAAGAGATGGACATCTATTGCAAATAGTCAGTTTTGTATATAAAGGGATGTAATGTATAGAACAAGATCATTATACTTCTGTAAAGTTTCTGAGAGAATGTAAGCAAAGTATGACATTGTATCACAGAGAAATAAGAGCTTTGTAATATGTTTAAATATATTAATAAAGAGAAATTATTTCTGCTACCTTGTGTTCAATTCATATTTATGTCCGCTGCTGTTTCAATTATCTGCATCTTATTCTGCTGGGCTATTGTCTATCTTGTCTAATTCGTCATTGTACAGGTCTTGGCCTTGTGCAAGCACAACTTAGGCTTGCACGATATCATGCCCAAGCGAGGAAGAACGGTCTTACAGTGTCCGAAGCGAGGATGAAAGAACTCTGTAGGATCAGAGCGTGATAGAATGGTATTAGAGCAATACTATCCTCTGGCCAATGTTGATTCGATTGAATTAGAAGATGTTCTCCTGATCGAAATTTCCTTACCCGCTTGACATCATCGATGAGATGAACGTCCCATACAATAAGTCCATAATATTTTTACGATGCCGGTATATGTTTTATCGATTGATTGATTGAGATTGGAATATTTTATTGAATATTAATTTTAATATGATCTAGACCGAAAATTTTGGATTGATAATGGCGAAGGATGAGAAATATTGCTGCTATGGATATCGTAAGTTTCTCCTTAAGTTTCGAGGATAAAATTTTTTATTGGTGAATAATTATGTAGTACCCCGCTCCACGAAGGCACTAGATGATCAGAGAAATTGGATTGCTAGCTCTGCAACAGAAGATGATTGATCTGGATGAGTGGACAAAGACCCATTTTTTGATTCGCTTACGCCTAATAAGAATCTGAGTTTTGAATGAATGTTATTGCTAATAAAAAAGATAGTAATCATTGAGAATGGTAGTACAAATCAGTATGTTCCTATCACATGTTGCTATGCTAAGAACAAGAAAAGAGAACTTGTAAGCTATAAAAGAGAACTTGTATGCTAAAAAAAAGATTGTTGCGTGATAATAAGATATTAAGTGTTGCCATGTTAAAGCAAATAAGATGATACAATGCTAAAGATATATTTTGTTATAATATGACTCCTTGCTATGTTTAATAAAAAAAGAGAGAACTGTTGGCTATGTGACCCAAAAAGAAGAAAGATACAAAATGAACGTGTCGTATATCTACTAAGGTCGTATATCTGCTAAGGCACAAAATGAACGTGTAATATATCTGCTAACGTACGAAATGAACGTGTCGTATATCTGGAAGATGATCAATTTGTTTTATTTGATAGAAAAGCTAGAGCATATGCATTAGTCTTGGACAACTTGTGTACAAGGTCTCTCAGATGGATTCATGGGGCACCTCAAACCGCTCGACCAAGGAGAGATCAGGGCACCCCGAGGTAAAAGAGACATCGCGATCAAGGGGTATTGAGTCTTTAGCGATAAGTTGAACCAAAGAGTCACAACGGCTAATCATAGGAATACCCATGGCCATCATATAAATAAGTATTGATTGGTGCAGAGCTGAACCAGAGAGTCACAACTGCCAATCGAGTCTGCATGTGTTAAGAATGTTTTATTAAGAGCTAATAATACATAGACAAACAGAGAACAATGTCGGTTATATCATATTTATGCTAATCCTTGTCTTGTGCAGGGATGGACCGTCGGCTATGGTAAGAATTACTAAAAATGTGATACTATGTGTTGCTTAAGTTTCTGAATATGAATATGCTTATAAAGAATAGTCTGTGCCAATGAATTGCTAATGTTTCGATAACAGAACAAGAAGTATGATACTTGGAATATGATTTGTATCGAAGAACAATCTCTCACAAGAAATATGTTTTGTGCTAGTAAAGGAAAAGATATAATAATCTTGTTTGTAATCTGACCATGAGAATGTCTTGACTAAGAGAAAAGAATGCTAAGGCTATTGCCCCTGAGAATAGAGTATGATTCATGAAACACGCTGCGTACTACAAAAGAAATGAACAGTCCCTCGTATGCTTGAAATGAATAGAAATAAACTGTGGCTTTTCAAATTATTTTCAAAAGATGTAATCTGACTCTATACTGCATGAAATGAACATAGGTAAAAGTAGCAAGATCACATCACAATAAACATTTTCTTACTAAATAAATTAGTGATCATTTCAGATGATGTAGCCTTTGTTCACAATCACCAGTATATTAATATACTGACCCACCATCAGTCTGCATGCAGATGCAAGATGCATCGAGATGGATATAGCCCGAACCTCATCCTTAGGAGCCAGAAATAAGAAGAGATGCCAAGAGATGGACATATGTTGCAAAGAGTCAATTTTGTATATAAAGGGATGTAATGTATGGAACGAGATCATTGTACTTCTGTAAAGTTTCTGAGAGAATATAAGCAAAGTATGACATTGTATCAGAGAAAAATGAGAGCTTTATAATATGTTTAAATATATTAATAAAGTGAAATTGTTTCTGCTACCTTGTGTTCAATTCATATTCTGCAATATGTCCGCTGCTGTTTCAATTATCTGCATCTTGTTCTGCTGCGCTATTGTCTATCTTGTCTAATTCGTCATTGTACAGGTCTTGGCCTTGTGCAAGCATAACTTAGGCTTGTACGACATCACGTCCAAGTGAGGACGAACAGTCTCACAGAGTCCGAAGCGAGGACGAAAGGACTCTACGGGATCGGGGCGTACAATTTGATGATTTCATTTTTGTGTCTCAAGATGCTTCTACTGAATTGTTTAATGATTTCCATTAACAGAAACTTTGTTTGGGATGTCCTATTTAATTCAATTTATTTCTCGACTATTTCAACGTCTTTCAACATTTTGATCTTATAGACCTAGTTCAATCCAGTTTTTCGATTTATGCTAATGCAATCCGCATGTTCTATTGTAATCTATCGGTCATAAAAGGCACAGTTAAATCAAAAGTCGGTGGAATTGACATTGAGTTTGATGCCGATGACTTGGCACTTATGCTTCACATTCACAATGTAGGGGAAGCATTAGTGGTGTAACTCCTCTTCCCGGATTTTAAATTTTTATTTTTATTTTAAATATTGCTAGTTAGAAAATAAGTTGTTATCATACAAGGGATATTTTGTTTAATGAAGGAATTCGTCTTCATATGATTTTTATAAATAGTATATTTAGACTTATTAATTAACTTTAAGATTTGAAAATATGTTTTCCAATATAAATTAATATTGAGTATTATTTCAAAGAACTATATTAAATTATTATCATTATTTACAAAAATATTAGATTTAGATTTGGGTAAATATAATTTAAATGTTATCTAGTATTATTTTAACAACTATATAGTGATTTTGATTAAAGCTATAATTTATTTTGACTCAGTATCTATTGATTGAATTTATAAGATCTATTTTAATTGGTATTTGATAAATATGGAATATATTTTAAACAACTACTGTGATTGAAATTTGGCTTACCTAATTTGATTTAGATTTATAAACGCTATCTTGAAATTTATTTAACATTATTAAAATAACAATTTTAAATATTATTGTTATCAGATACTATGTTCAGATTTATTAATTAATGTTTAAATATTCATCTGAGATTTAAATTCAAATCATATATAAATGATATTCAAACCAAATCTTTAAAACCCCTTTTTAGCAATAGAAATCCCTGTAGCATGCCGCAAGGAGAGAGAATGATTTCTGCCCATTCCCTTTCGAATTTAGCCGACTCTAACCTCCTCCATGTTCAAATCCGTCTTAAATTCATATAGGAGATTACTCCAAACCTCCATATTATCAAATTAGTATAAATATAGGAGTAACAAAATTGACCCCAGCATTCCCCTCCAAACCAGCAGCGCCTCGATTTCTCGACGGGACCATCTCTGCTACCAACCTGCCACCGCCAGCATCAAGGTCGACACCCCATAACCCCCGTCATTCGGCAGCAGCACCCTCATGCCATCATCGTCCACAACCAAAGGCAACAAACCGCCACGCACTAGCCGTGCCCGACCGCAAAAATTTGCATCCACCATGTCAAGCGTGTCCACCGTGTCAGTCGGGTCTGACCCCGGGTGTCCGTGTACATCCATTTTCTTCATTACAATGCATCCATCTCATTGTGTCTGACATGCCGGACACAGCGTCAATCAAAAACCAAAATAATCACCCCCGCTCACCTCAAATCCCGACCGCCCCATAGCAACCCCACCGGCTGAACCTACGCGAGCACTGATGACACGGTCTCGTCCTCTTCCGGCAGGACCCGCAGCGTCGCCTGATGACCGCGTCCGCGTCCCCGCGAGCCAATACCGCACATCGGGGAAGAGCCTCCCGTGCCGTAGCCGAAGAACCACAGCGGCAGCCTCTGGATCCGGGCGGAGACTCCCCGTATGGTCGCCTCCGGTTGACCGGATCCGCACGAAGTCTCCAACAACGCCCGAGCTCTCGGGCCATGGCTTCTCCGACTTCTCCACACCCGCGCCGCCTGGATCTCCAATTCCAAATGCCGTGGTCGCGTATTCCAGGCGCCATGAACCCGCGCCACTGCCGAGCATCCTCCGGTCGTGAGCGCCTCGCTTGCACCTCCTGGTCCTCCACCCCGAGATCGCCGTCACGCCGACAGCACCAAGGAGGGCACCCCATGGTGAGCTGCTTCATCGTTTCCTCTCTCTACTTCTCTTTCTTCATCTTCACCTTCTTCTTCGTGAAGAATTCTTCTTCTGTGAAGGAAGGAGAATGTGAAGAAAGGAGAAATGAATGTGTCTCTCTCTGTGTGTCTTTTCTCACTTTTTGATATGGATGTTATATTATTTATTTAATGACACATTAATGTATAGGAACAACATTCAATGAGGGTATGGGTTACTATGTTGACAATATAAGGATTTGAATATATGTACAAATATCCAGTATCGATATCATTACTGTTATAAATACGGATAATGCACATAATTAGTTGGCCTATATAACCTATGTCTCTTGGTTATCCATAACCTATGACCTATGGTTATCCATAACCTTTGCCTTTTGGCATTTTTCTTTTAATTATCATCATGATGTTAATCTCCATTGTAAGCCTATATAAAGGGCTCTTCTCAAGTTGATTGTGAGACAAGTGAATGAAGAAACAATTTCCTCTATTTTTCTATCTCTATTTCTTTGCTTTATAATACGTTATCAGCACGATACTCTAGGAAATAGAAGAAGGAAAAAATATTTCACATAAGGGAGAAAGAGTTCTCTTAAGAAAAAAAAGGTAGAAGTCATTATATTGAAGCGGTAAGTCCAATCTTGTATACTTAGCTATATGCATGTTTTAGTAAAATTAAATACATGTTTGATTTATATGTTTATAGATCGATTAGAATGTAAGTTTTCTAGATCTACTTTCTCTTTTAATTTTGAATCTAAATTTGTATTGAACATGTTCACAATTTCATTCAAAATAGAAAAAAATATGATAATCTATTTAAGATTATGTATAAATTGTATTTCTATATGATTTCATATGAACTATGAAATTAATCTAGAATATCTTTAAAAAAAATTTTTCCACTTATTTGGAGTTAGTTAATTTCATTAAATTAGTTCATGTGAGTTGGTTATTTCTATTATTTTATTTATTTGAATTCTATAGTGTACTACTTCACATTGTTGTATATGTGAATCAAATTATATTAAAAAAAAAGTACCCAAAATATATTATTATATAATGATCACATTGTTGTATATGTGATAAACATAAAATATAATATTCTTTAGTAGCATTTTATCACATTATTGTATATGTGATACACATAAGACATAATATTCTTTGATAGCAATATAACATTTTTTAGTAGCATTTTATCACATTGTTGTATATGTGATACACATAAGACATAATATTCTTTGATAACGTTTTATCACATTGTTGTATATGTGATACTTCTTTGATAGAGTTCTACCACATTGTTGTATTTGTATATGTGATACTTCTTTGATAGAGTTCTACCACATTGTTGTATATGTGATACACATGAGGTGTGGCACATGGGTGCCATGTGGGTTCATGTGGGAGTATTTTTTATGTGTTTCATCACATTGTGGCATATGTGAAGTTTTGTAACCTTTAAAGCGCTTATCAATTTTATTATTAATTAACATCTAATATAATTATTTTATGTCATGTTGATGTCGATTCTTGTAAAGTTTGAATTCAAAGTTCTTCATGTGAGCAGAGATAATTATTTATCATGACAATGGATGCAAAGTTGTAATTGCAGTCCAACAAGCTTGATGGTACTATTAAGAAGAAAAATAAAGAAAGTTCTAAAGTCAAGGTCAAGACTTTGATTTGATTTTTCTATGACATCATATCCATGATGATCTAAAGACAGAATATCTATGTGAGGATGATCCATTGAATTTGTGGACATCTCTAAATGATAGATTTGACCACCGAAGGATAGTAATCCTTATGACTGCTCAAAGTGAATGGTTGAATCTAAGATACCATGACTGTAAAAATGTTAAATAATATAATTGTGCTCTGTTTAATATTGTTTCTCGCCTTAGATTGTGTGGAGGAAAAGTAACAGAGGCTCAAATGATTGAGAAAATTCTCTCTATTTTTCATGCAAATAATGTGCTTTGCAGTAATAATATCGTAAAAAAGATTTCATAAAATACTTTGAACCGGTGACTATCTCCTTGTAGCAGAGGCAAATAGCAACGTTCTCATGAAAAACCACAACTTTAGACCAATTGGGTCAATGAAAATTCTTGGAACAAATGCCAACAATTTTGAACTTAGCAGAGGTCATGGTAGAGGACGTGGGAGAGGGAATGAATTTTTTTTTTTATGAAATATATGGTCATAGTTATCAACCTTGCAAAGGTGGAAGCGGTGTTTCACAAAACAATAAATGGAACAAGTGGACAACACACTCTAAAGGGAATTCAATCCTCAAAATAAACAAATAAGAATTGTTTTGATCCTATTTTTTGAGGATCAAAACGAAAAAGTTACAAATGAACAATTTGAGGAGATGCTTGAAAATCCACCTTCCATTGAATAACCACTCAGTCATTTTATGTTTATTTCAACTACTTATAAACTATTTAAATTTGATGTCATGTTCTATTTTTGGTTTCAATCATGGAATGTCTAGGCCATGAGAGTTTTGTTTTATTGAAAAAAAATTATTATAAATTTGGAGTTACATTTCTATAATATGATATAATCATTTGAAATGCTTAATTTTTCTTATTATACTTATGTTAGCTAGAATATATAAGTTCATAATATTTTTATTTTGCTTCATGGATATGTGCATGTTTCCAAATTTACTGAAATGTCTCTAGATGCCTCTAGAGAGGCACAGGTACCTGAAAATGAAGATATCTCGATATTCCATGTATGTTCAGGTAAATTATGGAATAAAAAAGCACTTGTCATCAATGATATATTTAACTATGTAGTAGCTACTGAAATATCAAAGGACAATGATGATTGTGAAAATGAACCACGTAGTATAAATAAATGTCGACAAATAAAAGATTGGCCAATCTGGAAAGATGCTATTCAAGCAGAATTAAATCTTTAGAAAAACGTGGTGTATTTGGACCTATAGTGGAAACACCAATGGACATAAACCATGTTGGTTTTAAATGGATATTTCGTGAGAAAATGAAATGAAAGAAACAAAGTTGAAAGATACAAAGCCCAACTTGTAGCACAGGGTTTCTCTCAAAGACCTGGAATTGACTACGTTGAGACATGCTCTCCAGTTATAGATGTCATTTTTAGATATCTAATTAGTCTCGCAGTTTCTCTCAAATCCCGACCGCCCCAAAGCAACCCCACCGGCTGAACCTACGCGAGCACTGACGACACGGTCTCGTCCTCTTCCGGCAGGACCCGCAGCGTCGCCTGATGACCGCGTCCGCGCCCCCGCGAGCCAATACCGTACATCGGGGAAGAGCCTCCCGCGCCGTAGCCGAAGAACCACAGCGGTAGCCTCTGGATCCGGGCGGAGACTCCCCGCACGGTCACCTCCGGTTGACCGGATCCGCGCGAAGTCTCCTACAACGTCCGAGCTCTCGGGCCATGGCTTCTCCGATTTCTCCACACCCGTGCCGCCTGGATCTCCCATTCCAAACGTCGTGGCCGCGTATTCCAGGCTCCATGAACCCGCGCCACTGCCGAGCATCCTCCGTCGCGAGCGCCTCGCTTGCACCTCCTGGTCCTCCACCCCGAGATCGTCGCCACGCCGACAGCTCCGAGGAGGGCACCCCATGGTGAGCTTCTTCATCGTTTCCTCTCTCCACTTCTCTTTTTTCATCTTCACCTTCTTCTTCGTGAAGAATTCTTCTTCTGTGAAGAAAGGAGAATGTGAAGAAAGGAGAAATGAATGTGTCTCTCTCTCTCTCTGTCGTTTCTCACTTATCACTCTCTCTGTCTTTTCTCACTTTTTGATAAGGATGTTATATTATTTAGGCTTAATTGCTAATTGCTACCCTCAACTATCACACTTTTTTAAGTTGATACCCTAAACTTTTTTTTGTAACAACTTGATACCCGAATATTATTTTGGACAAAAATGCCCCTACCCCTAACCCCCCTCCCCCGTGCTAGCTTCGCCCCCCCGTTAGCTCCGGCCGCAGCTCCTCCCCCCCCTCCACCCCCCTGCTCGCTTCAGGCCATCCATCCCCCCCCCTCTAGCTCCGGCCTTCCGCCCGCTCCCGCCTCTCCCTAGGGCTCGACAGCGGGAGGAGGGGGGCTGGGAAGGGGGGTGCGGAGCGGGAGGCGGGAGCAGGAGGTGGCCCGGAAGCGAGGAGGGGGGGGGGGGAAGGTCGGCCGGAAGCGAGGAGGGGGGGGGTCGGCCGGAGCTAGCAGGGGGGTGGCCGGAGTGGGGGAGGGGGTGGAGGGAGGGAAGGGAGAAGGGCATTTTGGGGTTTTTTAAAATGTTAGGTATTAAGTTGAAAAAAAAAATAGTTGAGGTATCAATCTGTTACGAAAAAAAGTTTAGGGTATCAACTTAAAAAAGTGTGATAGTTGAGGGTAGCAATTAGCAATTAAGCCTATTATTTATTTAATGACACATTAATGTATAGGAACAACATTCAATGAGGGTGTGGGTTACTATATTGACAATATAAGGATTTGAATATATGCACAAATATCCAGTATCGATATCATTACTATATTACTATTACTGTAGCTGTTTCTAAATAAATATCGATGCATTGGATTAGTTTGTAATACATATAGTACAGACTCGGGTCTTATTTTGGGCTGGTCCTGGACCTCGGGCCAACATTGATTAAATAAAAACTTTTAGATTAGATTGGGGTTTCGGATTAGTATGCCAGGTTGGGCCGATTTTCTATTTAGTTCAGTTTGTTTTTTTAATGAATTTGGATTTGGTTAATGAGTTAATAGATTTTTGGATTAATTTGTTGGGCCCTAGTGTTGGGCTCATAAATTTTGTTATTTATTAAATCTAATCACTGATATTATTGTTAGTATTATGATTATTATTATTATTATTGGTTTCACTAGTACATTAGTATTGTTGTTTATTAGTAGAATATATTACAGACTCCTGTTCTTATTTAGGAAACAAATGCTTTTAAAATAAATTCCATATATGTTCTATATATTTCTTAATGGGAAGATTTATGAAATGTCCAAAAACTAAAAAAGTTTTATGTAAAACCCATCGCTAAAAAAACTTTCATCGCGTGCCCAGAATTAGAGAAACTTATCCAAAGCGGGTTCCAAATGACCATTTTGCCCTTCCTTTTAATTTATTGAAAACACCCACGAAACTGCTCTTAAAAAAAAGTTTCGATACTTCATCTTCTTCCTTACGCTGCTCACTTTCGAATCTAGGTTTTCTCCTAAAAAATCTTCAAAAACTCGTCGAAAAATTTCGGAAAGACTGGGACAAACGACAAAAATGCTAAAACGGAGATCCAAACATCATTTTTTTGCGAATCTAAAATTTCGGAAGGCCGTCTAACGATGAAGCTGTTACTTTCAGTCTCCTCGACGATACGCTCATTTTGCGACAAACGGGACCTCGTTTCGACCTCCCAGTCAAAAGTTATGGCCCTCCAAAGTTTCAGCTGACCATAAAATGCAGGAGAATGGCCATTCTCCGTGTTAGAACACGAAAAATGTTAATTTCACATGAGGGTGGTCATTCTCCGTATTAGTAACACGGAGAATGGCATTCTCCGTCTTAATTTACACGGAGAATGACCATTCTCCGTGTTAGTAACACGGAGAATGACATTCTCCGTCTTAATTAAGACGGAGAATGTCATTCTCCGTCCTGAAAGTTACACGGAGAATGGCCATTCTCCGTCATAATTTAGACGGAGAATGGTCATTCTCCGTCTTAGTTTACACGGAGAATGGTCATTCCAGTGTTAAAACGCAAGAGAATGACCATTCTCCGTGTTAGAAACACGGAGAATGCCATTCTCCGTGTTAAATAAAACGGAGAATGTCATTCTCCGTGTTAAATAAAACGGAGAATGACATTCTCCGTCTTAATTTAAACGGAGAATGTCATTCTCCGTGTTAAATAAAACGGAGAATGACATTCTCCGTCTTAATTTAAACGGAGAATGGCCATTCTCCGTGCTACATTAAGACGGAGAATGTCATTCTCCGTTTTATTTAACACGGAGAATGGTCATTCTAGTGTTAAAACGCAGGAGAATGACCATTCTCCGTGTTAGTAACACGGAGAATGGTCATTCTCCGTGTTAAATAAAACGGAGAATATGTCATTCTCTGTGTTAAATAAAACGGAGAATGACATTCTCCGTCTTAATGTAGCATGGAGAATGGCCATTCTCCGTTTAAATTAAGACGGAGAATGTCATTCTCCGTTTAAATTAAGACGGAGAACGGCATTCTCCGTTTTAAATAAAACGAAGAATGGCATTCTCCGTGTAATTTAGTTTTTTTTTCATGAACAAAGAGTTTCGTTCTCTTTCAAAACGATGATAATTCTGATGGAAAAGAAGAAAAAAGATATTCTCTCCACAATTGACCTAATTGTCGGAAAACTTCAAATGTCTCCACGATGAAGATGAAGATGATGATGATGATGATGATGACGAGCGATGATCTGAGTTCGACTGAAGAAAAGCACACCGAACTACGAACGATCTTTACGATCTCTGCTGAAGATGAGAGCAATAGAATTCAGATTTCCAGTGAAGAAGAAGAAGACGAAAATCACAATCCAGATCTGAGTTTTTTGAATTCAAATACATATAGATGACCAATTCGCATGGAGGGGTAGTTTCGGTATTATAAAAATAGCAGTTTCTAGCGGGTAGCATCTAAAAGGGAATCTTGGAATATTTAACGTGAAAATACTTAATTCTGGGTATTTCATAAAACTTATCCAGCGGGTGGGCATTTCATAAAAGCCCACCCCGAAATTGGGTTTCTCAGCAATTTCCAGTTTCTTAATATATATCTTTTTCTTAATAAGGATTATTTATGATTTTTGGTTTTGAAGGTGATTATCTAAAGGTATCTTTTACTGATAAAGATATATAGTTTTGCATACTATAAATTAATTCTAAATAATTAATAAACATTTTTCTATGTAAATGTATTTTTATTAAAGGTTTTGCCTTAGAATGATTTTTATATATTTTCAAGTAGATATCTACAACTGTTTCTAACTAGTGAAATATAGTTCTCGAGAATTTTCCAAATTAGTTATATATATATATATATATATATATATATATATATATATATATATATATATATATATTTTATATATATATATATATATTTACTATACTAAATTTTCTTTAATATTCAGTCTTGACCACGACTAAACTAATATTTCCATATTTCCATGCGAACCTTGTCAACCCCTTGACCAAATTTTTTCGAATTTGTGAAATTGAAATTCATTTTTTATTTGTCTCATATATTTTTATTGTCTTACATATATAAATGGATATGATTTATAGGTTTATTACATTTTATATGCAATGAGGGACCAATTGGTAATATAGGGTTTTAGCAGGGACTTGAAAGAATAAAGTTGAGATTTAAATCTCAACAGACTTTCAAATCAAGTCCCCATGTTCAAATTCAAATTTGAACTGAAGATCGATCATCGCCCAAACCCTCAGATAAGAACAAATCAAAATTCTCTTTATCTCCTCAAGATTTGATCAAGAATTAGAGCCTATATATATGAGGGGATTGTGGCAACCCTCGGCACAAACCCTAGAAGCTCTGACCGCCCTCCCTGTTCTTTAAGTCGAGAGAGAGCAGTCTCAGAGTATTGCAGAGAAGTGGTAATTGAATTCTTCAATAGGTAATATTCTACCCTAAACTTTATGATTTCCTAAGTGGTCGATAAGCGTTCGATTAAATTACTATGAGAAATCTACCCGAGATAACCATGGTTTGGAGGGGGTGTTCCCTGTACTCATGTGTCAAACAAGACACAGACACATGTAGATGCTGTTGTTCCCCACGTAAACTGTTGGGTGAAGATTACACGAATGCTTCAGTAAACAATAGAACTGGTTTTTCAGAAACTCATAGAGGGCAAGGAATAAGAAATGATGACAATAGCTCTTATTATATGGCATGGTTAGAACGTTGTGATTGTGAGTTTCTCATCATCTGTTGGTAGCTGTAGTGCTAACAACAATCAATACCGGACACCATATTGCCTAGATGGTTTAACTCGAAATCTAGGTCGCTATTCTGATGAATGAGATGTTTCTTGTAATTAAAAGTCATCGCAAATCCTTTAGGAGTCCTGTGTTAGATTATACCATTTTTGTTCAGTGCAGAGGATATAAGGAGTTCCTCCGAGTTGTAACCTTGTATCAACATGAATTGGTATAAGAGTATATGAACATACATAAGAGAGTTGTTGCATATTCTGTGGATATGGGCAGCAGTAATTGGGGGGATTCAATTTACCAGATATGGGTCGAAACGATTACTAATTGGTATAGCAGTAACAGATAACCTGGTAATGCATGTCAGTATTAGAGTGTGTAATACACAAAGATACCAGTACAGGGAAGGAGCGGTTAAATACCGATAACCCCACGAACAGAGTATCAAAATTTCCTTAAATGTTCAAATGTTGTATAGATGCTAGGGGAGGGGCAGTGTACAGTACAAGTAGAGCCATAATTCTGAAACCAGGACAACTATAGGAAAAAAAGAGGGGAAGAACAAATTGGAGACACATCAAACATAGATGACAGTAGATCAAATTAGTATTGGGATTGGCACTTGGCATCGGAGGGTATGCTTTGATACCAGACTTGGTATTTAACATCATGCTCGACTTTGTATTAGATATTTATCATCCTATCTGGCTATAGTACCAGATGACATTTGGTGCCATACTTAACTCTGATACCGAGTTGTAGGCCTACATACATATTAGTATTGATGTCACATTCAACTCAGTGTCGATATTTATACAACGACTTGACCAAACACTAAAGAACATAGTTAGTAGAAGAGTTGGTAACAATAGGAACACCTGGCCTGTACTTGGCTTGACAAAGCCTATACTAAATAGGGATGATGGCATGGACCACCTTGGCATGGGTGTCTGTGGCACATGTTGAGATGGCTACCAGGAAATATCCATCCATAACTTGATACTCCAACTTCCTAACAGATGGTTGTTGCATTGAGTATCGATGTGATATTGGACAACAAAACCCAATCCTTATTCTTATTTACATCTGTAGCTCCATTGGGTAACTATGAGTTGACTTGGCATATGCATATGATTTGCAATTGTTGTTTCCTTTACGAATATTCTTCTTTCCATCTGAAGGGTTTTCCTGGTTTTGATGCTGTTTGAGCAGTGCTATTTGACTATGGAAAAGTCGAGCCTTGGTGTCTTTGGGCATGATGGTAGGGCTTGGTGTTCATGTCCTGGGGGTGAGGTTTAGGACCAAGACTGAACATAGGTGAGAATCCATTGGTGTTTGCAAGGGTGTTCGTTTGGGGTATCATACGTCCTGATACTTATGTGTGTACCAGTTACACTCCTTCAGTGGACTTCACGCATAGATTCAGTAATATTCCCAGATCCCGGGACCATTTCAGTATTAGGTGGGACAAGGAAGCCGGTGGGTAAATATCTCTATTGTCAATTAATAGATGTAGAGACACCATCGCAACTCGATAGGAGTATAGGCTAGGAAAACCATAAGTATTCAGACCATTGAGGCTAAGGTATTCATAGAGTTTAACCTCTGTTTTGGCAAGCAGAACATTAGGAAAGAGATAACCCTGCAAAGGTAAGGTAAATAGAATATATGTAGTATTGGACTGTACCAATAGACAGTGGGTACCAGGTTGGGAAATTATGGATTCTGGATGCATAAATAGGTGAATTATCATCGAGTAGCAGCAATACCCTTGTATATGCACAGGTATAGAGCAACCAAAAGGCTCTGGGAGAAGCACATCTAACAAAAAGGGGGTTTCTGGTAACAGATTGAATGTTCTATACTTTATACATGTTAACACAGGAGCTTTTCATTTTATGTGTTGTACGTATAATAACTTGAGTGACAAATAGCAGCAAACAAACAAGAGGAACCAATCATATGCCTATATGGCAGACCCAAGCAAATACTCATAAAATAATATAAGAGTGGTGCAAGGAGTAGTCAATGTTCACACATGAAGTACACATGGGTGCAACAAATGAGGATGGTAGCAGAAGGGGATACAACAGAAGAAGTTATAGGTAGGCAGTAGAACTTATGTTCGAATTGGGACCCAAAGAGTTAACTAGCAAGAAAGAATATGATAGCTGGATAAGTATCCTACTAGGGGATTAGAGGGATGTAGATGCTGTGGTAAGAACCTATAAATTAATAACATAGAGATAGATTGATATTGTTCTCAAACTCATTTATTGATCTATTATATATGCTTCAAATAGGTTACTTGGACTCAAGTTTGGCCCAATCCGTACCGCAGCTCAGGACCACAGGCAAGTATACCTTGCCTTTCTACACAGCTTATTTACAAGCACTGTCTATTATTTTATCCAGTTTTCTCATATTGTTGCCATGTATCTTTTCTATCAAGCTGGTATATTTTTATCATTACTTTAGACAGTGTTCATAGTTAGCCTTGGGTTTTATTGGTCGTGCCTTGATTGAGTCGTGCCTCCGTGTCTTGAACCTTGAAGCTAACCTGCGAGTCCACGATAGGGACGAGGGTTAGTAGTTGTTGGTCCACACCTGCGAGTCCACACTAGGGACGAGGGTGATGCTAGCCTGCGAGTCCACGATAGGGACGAGGGGTAGTAGTAGATGCTAGCCTGCGAGTCCACGATATGGACGAGGGTTAGTAGTAGATGTTAGCCTGCGAGTCCACACTAGGGACGAGGGTTAGCAGTATAGGGTTACGCCTGCGAGTCCACACTAGGGACGAGGGTGATGCTAATCTGCAAGTCCACACTAGGGACGAGGATTAGTAGTTCAAACCTGCGAGTCCACGCCAGGGACGAGGGTTTGAGTATTCGTTTCGGTTATCCGTTGACATCTTAACATGAGTTTCTCTAGTCCTCGTTCAACAGTTCATATATGTGTAGACAGTGTTTAGTTTCGTGCCTTATTTAGTGCTCAGTTTTACTTGTTTATTCTGTATTTTCTCCATGCATAATAGACTGTTAGAAAGGCTCGTTTTTATGTATCTTGCTAGTCCTCTGAGGACCTGATGATCTCTTCAGGTTAGCCGAGCTTGAGTTAGGAGCAGACCAGAGGGTTGAGCCAGCATCAGATCGCATCGCTTGCACTTGAGGTGGTCTAGATTAGTAGTTTTTATTCAGTTAGTTACTCCATGTTTCTTCTATTTTCTTCTGTCTATTGGTAGTGGATTTGTGTCCACCGGACGTGATAGTGATTCTTGATATTCAGTTTATTCATTATTATTCAGTTCATGTCTTTCATTGATCTTGACTGTGACATGATTATTCATGTGGATGAGATTTAGTTTACCATGTGAATCTATATTGTCGTGACTTGTATTTAGACAGCGTACTACCGCCGACACTGCGGCGTAGGCTGGGCTTGGACACGTTTCGTATCCGAAAAGTGGGTGCGGATCGTGACAAACCTAGATTCCTTATTATCGCCCTAGCCAATCAGACCATTTCGGACTCAACTGGACTATCGGTTTCACCATCTAAGGACCACATGTAAGTGCATTCTCTGATTTCTTTCAATTATGATAGTTTTGTTCAGTATATATCATACATATGCTCTCTTGCTTGATGACACGATAGACTCACGAGATAGTATCATGGACCCCTACTCATTATATTCTTGTTTATCATGTTTTCGTGTTTCGTGACTTGTTTGGGCCCATGTGTACTGGTCGGGAGGGAAAATATCTTAATAGACGTGAACTACCCTTTCCATCCCCCGTGTCTTTTATGGAGAATAGCAGTCACACATTTCACGTACGGGGTGCCTGATTTACCCCCTAGCCGTTCACACGTCGAAACTGATATTTCAAAACACGTAGATTAGTTGTCATATTTATTATTCCTTATTTTCTCACCATTCGCCATATCACTCGCCATATGATGTTTGGATAAGTTGCCTAGTGGGGTAAGTTCCAGACGCGATACATGGATAGTTTTGAGAACGTAAAAAATTGTGAGTTGCGAAACCATATGGTCATGACGAGACTTGGGCATGTTGAACTTAGTTCATGCCATTGAGACGGGAAATCAAAAATTGTTGCGATCGGATGTGTGATGGCTTGATACGACGCATAGAATTGACGGTCCATACAAAACCTACGAAATGAAAAATACAATTTTTGAATCGCATCGAATGCCGTAACTTTTGTTGGATGATCACGTATGCATCGAATATGCATATGCAATAGAATTGCAAGAACAAACACTAAAGACCAAGTCCAATCGAAAGTACGAGATGGCAAGTAATTGAGGAAGAGAAGTTACCTATTAGCTTTGTCCCATTATCCTACAACTAAGCTTAGCTGAAATGCATATATTGGTGGGATACCTAAAATATGTGTATGATCCAAACTAAGTTGTATGATTCAGACGATAGAGGTACGAGATCACGAAACGATCTAGAGAAATACTTGGATTAAGTGTTGGTTTCGGTTCGAGGACGAACCTTGTTTTAAGTGGTATATTATGTAATGTTCTGCTCTGCATGGTACATTACGATGAATCGTTGACTCGAAGAGTTACGTTGACCCGATGAAGTATCGATGCGAATCGATGCAAGAGTTACATTGGCCCGAAAGAAGCTTTGAGTTGATTTAAATCTACAAATCGAAGTGATGCAAAGAATAATCTCGATTCAAAGATATATTGACTTTAGTTGATTTTGTGTGCAGGCTACGCTTTTATGCTGGATTATAAGAGGTCGACATTTTGCCTTATTCACAATGGTGTCCGTAAAACCAAAATTTTGCCTTGTAACAGATTATGACATGGGCACAGTAGGCCGAATCGGTCGAGTAGTTCAACGGAAGACAAAGTGTTCGAATGGCTAAGTCAAAAGAGTTGGTCGTGCAAAAAGTTACGAAATCGAGCCGCATCAGCTCGATGAAACGACAAGGCGTATCGGCTTAAGGTGGATGGGTTTTTGACCCTTCCCCATACTTCTTTATGCCTAATAAAATGTATCCTTGTATGCGTATGCTACTATCGAGTTAACGAGCATGGCTCAAATCGAGTAAAGGTCTTAGTGTGTGTCGAACATTAAGATAGAACATTGAACATTAAACAATTGAGGCAACGTACATAAAGTGCATTAGTTGCGATTGGACATTGATGCTAGAACATTGAAAGATAATATTGAGATGTGCATTTGTAAGCCCCCTAAATTTCAGGGCTATTTTAAATTTTTTGAATAAATTATTTTCGATAAATATTTTATTATTTAATTATTTGTGATCATTAATGTACCTTTCTGTGACTTTGACTTCTGGAGCGTCAGGGATGCCAATCTCTGTAAACTCTCTTCATGGGTTTTGAAGTAGACAAGATTATCTTCGTTTTGATATATCATGTCCCACTTGAACTCGTTTCTTTGTGCTCTTTTTGTATCGTACAACTTCGGGTCAACTTAGACCAATTAATCGTTGAATAATTATTCCCACTTTTATCTTTGATCATCGTTTGCACGTTACCGTGACTTTTAATTTAGGAGCTCCAGACCAGTAGTTTTCTCAGAGCCAACTTCTCATGAATGATCTACTCGAGATGCTCTTCACCCATGACCTTCGTGTCCCACTCAGACACTCCATTTTGTGCTTCATTTTCTTCGCACAATTTTCGGGTCAATTTAGGCCGATTAATTATCTACCGTAAAACCTGATTTAATTTTCAATTTAATTTTGGGACCTGACATTGATCCAACCTAGTCGACCCAAAGTATGAACGTGGCCCACATGAAGCCTACTACCCACATGAAACTTGTGTCCCATTTATTGGAGTCTCCGCATATTATTTATTTTCACGTGATCATAAATACATATTTAATTTAATTATTGCACCCTGTCCGATTTTGACCCGACCCGGCTCGACTGAACCCAAATCCAAGCTCCATATTGTTCTCTCATGACTGCCCAAATACCCCACATAATTTTCCTATTTTTCCTATTTTGAAAAATCTCTTTCTCTCTCTACTTTATTAAATATCTCAAATATCGCCTATATATATATATATATATATATATATATATATATATATATCACTCTCTCTCTCCTTACACACCACCTCACCCCCTCCCCTCTCTCTACCAGCTCACAGCACCCCCCTATTCTTGGCCGACCTCTCTCTATTCTCACTCTCTCAAATATCTCTCTCTATTCTCACACACTCTCTCTCTCTCTTTCTATATTACACTAACACACACACACATACACACAAATCTCTTACTCTCTCTCCCTCTCACTCGGCTACACCAACACCACCACCACTGTGAACTCCACCACCTTCACCATCATCCTCCCTCTCCTTCTCCTACTCTCCACCACACTACCACCATCAACTACACCATCACCATCATACTCACCACCACCATTAACCACCAACTTCATCACCACCACCGAACACCATCACTTCCACCCCCCCTCGCCGCCACGGCCGTGGCTGTCGCCGTCGGCGTGCCGCCGCCGTGCCCCGGCCTGGCTCCCCCCAACAGCGCTACGACAGCAGCAGCAAGCAAACGCGCGCAACATGCATGCAGCAGTACGTACGTGTGCGCGCGCGCGGGCCGCCGTCGTGTGCCGTCGCACCGCTGTACGGCCGCTGTGGCCGCCCCCCCCTCGACCGATGTCACGACCCGATCCCAATTTCTTGGGTCGACTCAGATCATGCCCAGCCTGCACCGTTGTTGAGACGGCGGCAGTAAGCTGTATTCCATATGCAGGTACAATCAACAACATTTGAAACTATAATTGCCACAACATTTAATTTAACGATAAAATAAACTTGTTCATTACAGAGCTTGTCCACAACTTAAACATAACATATATTTGTTTAAAAGATAAACTAAGAACTCCAACTAAGCAGAAGTGTCATCATCATCTCCATGGACCTCGTCTGGGAGCATAGCAGGATACGGCTCCGGGTCGTAGTAACTACTAATCAGTAGCTCTGAGTCATCAATAGGACCTATTTGGTGTGGGGAATCCAGTCAGGAAAGGAGCAAGTACAATTATAAAAATTTAACAATTTGCATAATGAATAGAAACTTGCGATATTAAATAATTTTGAAACAATGATTTTCAACTATAAAATAATTGTGATTTGAGTATGCAGTATCTATGACCGGTTTAGGATGATTCAATTGTATCCTATTGATACGGTCCGGTCTAACCCCGTGTGAAGAGGGGTAAGCTCGCACATTCATTATCTATTGGGCTTTGGTCATAGAATACTACGCTACTCCCCATTATTCTCGATGCAATGATTCAATATTTCTCTAGAAGAGAGTGCGTGTAACAGTTGTGTATTTAACATGCAAAATTCTAATATTAATTAAACTGCAATTAACACAACCGTACTTGCCTTGAATTTCAATTGGTCGAGATTTGTACTTCGGGATTCGAAAGGTCACGTTCTTCCTTGAAATCCTACATTCCGGGAAACTTTATCTCAGAAATACAAATACCAGAAAAATCTAGTTGCAATCTCTATTTGTCTTTCCTAGTCTATTTTAGTTATTAGCTAGCTAACACACATCACAACGTTTACTAATGAGTTTGAATTTAGAAATTCAATTTATTTAGGTTTTTCGGGAAAACTTGTATTTTTCAATTTAATATAAAACTTGGTATTTATTAACTTATTGGGAAAAAGATTGGTGTTTTATAATTATATATAAAAATATAATTTCTTTTCTTAAAATGAGAAAATCGTGAATTATTAATTAATAATTAATAATAATATTGATTAATCCTACGCGTTTACTCAATCCCAGAAATCACAAATCTATTGTTCCTACTGATTACAAAATTTTGCAGAAGATAAAAGAATAGGCTTATGCCCTTACAAAATAATACATGAATTTAAATAAGAGAAAAATGGGTTAGTCCTATAAATCGCCTAAAAAATTAAATAATAAAATTTTAATTAAATTTGTAATCTATTAGAAGTCTCAGAACTGGTCCAATCTTCATATACAGCTACTCTGCCTCAACGTCCGGACGAACCGGTGCGTTAGCATTTCACTGGGGCCCATTGACCAATATGGTCATTGCCCAAAAATAATATTATCCGAAAATCATTTGAAAATCATTCTTTATAATTTTCTAAAAATTTCGGCAGCACTCCCTCTGTTTTTGGTCAACCCAAAAACTGGGAAATGCTCCGTAAACCTGCAAAATAACTCCCGAAACCCGAAATTCATATATATATCCATAAAATATTTTTTTTCCAAAGCCAACACAACATTTTTGAATCAAAATTCCCCAAGAGAACCATCTCCAGTATTGTCATATAACCAAAAATTCCAACAGAACTCAAAGAGCCCAATATGAACCAACAAAACCAATTCACGAATTAAATTTTAATCTCCAAAAATGTTTCCGAAAATTATTGGAAACTCGAAGATTTCACAGAATATTGTTCTAAATAAATCAATTATTCACAAAACCAACCAGCAGCAATCCATTTCCAAAGAAACTTCGGAAAAACCGAATCGATAACATAAACGTAACGTTACCGAAAAATCTGAATTCTCGAAGAATTCGGTTGGACCAGATTTCATCATGGACAGTAAATAAAATTAGTTCAGAGTGTACCCAAACCGAAGGTGCAACGAAAATCCCGAAATGGAACTCGGATTGCTGGATAGTGGAAACGACAGCGGATCGGGGTTCTGGAAAATGACCAGCGGTGCACGGGAACAGCGGGGACTAGACGCGGCCAAGAAATGGCGCACGGGTCGTCGGTCGGCCGCGGGATCGCCAGACAGAGGAGGCGGCGGCGCCCAAATCCGCTCGGGGTTGGCGCTGAAGGACGGCGGCAAGGGGTCGGACCGGGGTCGGCCGCTTGGGAGGGTGTACGCCGGCTGAAAAGTCGACCAGGGGCGGATCGCCGGACTCGGGTGGTGGCCGGTAGTTAGGGCTAGGAGAAAAAAAATTGGGAAAGAAGAAGATGGGGGTGGTGATGGTTTGGAGTATAGGGGCTTATATAGGAAATGGAGAAAAGGGGGTTACCACATGGAGGAAGATGAACAGCCCTAGGCCATTCATGGCCGCCAGCGGGGGAAACCAAGAGTTGGCCGTTTGGTCGGGGAGGAAAGGAAAGGTCCCAGAGTTGAATGAATTTATTCATTCCTCCCATTCAATAGTTACAGCAAGCATTGCTGTAGAGAAATAAATATTGGGTTGGCTTAGGGCTATGGGTTTGTCACCCATTAATAGGTTTTGGTTATGGGCTTAAAAGAAAAATGGGCTTTCAAAAACAGACTAAATGGGAAGAATGGAAAAATAGGTTTTAAAGAATTGGGTATATATATATATATAGTAAAAGGATTTAATATGGCTAAGAATTTCGGCCTAATATC
The DNA here is from genome assembly GCA_029216955.1 of Iris pallida. Taxonomy (NCBI): domain Eukaryota; kingdom Viridiplantae; phylum Streptophyta; class Magnoliopsida; order Asparagales; family Iridaceae; genus Iris; species Iris pallida. Next base: position 4,313,114 of record JANAVB010017596.1, on the reverse strand, counting down.
AATAAATATGGTATTTGTAAATATTATTTATATTTCATAATTCTAATATTTTATTTTAAAAATATTTTGAGTCCAAAATTGGGTTCGGTCTGGGTTGACATACAAAAGTCCCAGTTAAATTATTTTAAAAGAATAATTTTACACTAAATAAAATAACATCAATATTAACTAATTATTCTTAATCAACATTTAACATTATTCTTGTAAAATTTTATTTAAACTAAAGATTAAAGAAAAATAATTATGCAAACTAAAAACTATGGGTTTCACAACCTTCCCTCCTTATAAAATTTCGTCCTCGAAATTTAAAAGAAGTTGGGTTAGAAATACCTCAGGTCTCAAACAAATACGGGTACTTCTCCCGCATCTCATCCTCTCGCTCCCAGGTAGACTCGCCTGGGGAATCATGCCTCCACATCACTCGGACAATGGGAGTCGCTGAGGTTCTGGTCTTCTTCTCACCTCGGTCCAAGATTGCAACTGGCTTCTCCGGTACCGTCAGACTGGGTCCAATCTCCAGCTCTGAGTGGTCTAAAATGTGATTCTCATCAGGGACGTAGCCTCTGAGCTGTGAGACGTGGAAGACGTTGTGAACGCCTTCTAGATTAGCTGGTAGAGCTAACCTATACGCCACTTCTCCAATCCGGCTCAGAACTTCAAACGGACCAATGTACCTGGGACTCAGTTTCCCAGCTCTGCCAAATCTGATAGTACCTCTGGTAGGAGAAATCTTCACGAAGACCTTATCTCCTTCTTCAAACGCCAATGGTCGTCGACCGCTGTCTGCCCAGTGCTTCTGTCTGTCTTGAGCAATTCTGAGCTTGTCTCTGATTATCTTCACCTTCTCTGCTGCGTCGGTCACCATCTCTGGACCTAGCAGTACTCTTTCTCCTACGTCGTCCCATGCCAATGGTGTACGGCAACGACGTCCATACAGAGCCTCAAATGGAGTCATACCAATGCTGGCTTGGTAGCTGTTATTATAAGAAAACTCTACCAAGTGCAAATGGTCTTCCCACGATCCTCCAAATTCTAAGACACACGATCGCAGCATATCTTCAAGTGTCTGAATCGTCCTCTCAGATTGCCCATCAGTCTGGGGATGATAAGCTGTGCTGAACTTCAACTGGGTCCCTAAACTGTCATGCAAACTCTTCCAAAAAATGTGAGGTAAAACGAGTGTCTCGGTCAGAAACAATGCTTATCGGTACGCCATGAATCCGATAAATGTGCCGCATGTACAATGCTACCAACTTCTCAGTGGATAAACCAACTTTGAAAGGGATAAAGTGAGCTGACTTGGTTAGTCGGTCCACTATTACCCAGATGGCATCCTTCCCTCCTTGGGAACGAGGCAGTCCTGACACGAAATCCATCGTGATATGCTCCCACTTCCATTCTGGAATGTCCAGCGGTTGTAGAAGTCCTGCAGGTCTCTGTCTACTAGCCTTCACTTGTTGACAAATCAAACATCTAGCAACATACCTGGTGACATCTTTCTTCATTCCACTCCACCAAACAATAGTGCGCATATCCCGATACATCTTATTGGCTCCAGGATGTATGGAATATTGAGACTGATGCGCTTCCTTCATCAACTCGGTCCTCAGTTCGCTAGACGGTACACAAAGCCTCGTACCATTCTTCAGAGCTCCATCACTGGCGATTGAGAAACCCTCAAGTGTTCCTGCCAACACTTGATCTCTCAGTTTGCAAAGTGCCTCGTCTTGAAACTGCGTCTCCTTGATCTTGTCCATCAGGTACGAGCTCACTTGCAACTTCATCAACACAGAATCAGCATCTAATTCCTTTCGTCCAGGCAGTACAATCTCCAGTCCGAGCTTCTCGATGTCCTCCAGCAGGTGCCTTTCCTTGGTTAAGAATATCGCCACTGGGTATCGACTAAGTGCATCAGCGACCACATTAGCCTTACCCGGGTGGTATTGCAGGTCGATGTCAAAGTCCTTCATTAACTCCAGCCATCTCCTTTGCCTCATGTTTAACTCTTTCTGAGTGAAAACATACTTCAGACTTTTATGATCTGTGTATATTTCCACTCTCTCTCCATAGAGATAATGTTTCCAAAGCTTCAACGCAAAGATCACTGCAGCAAGCTCCAGATCATGAGTGGGATAGTTCTTCTCATGAGTCCGTAATTGCCTAGATGCATAAGCAATCACTTTCCCATGTTGTTGAAGAACGCAACCCAGTCCTTTGCCTGAGGCGTCACTATAGATTGTGAAACCACCAGATCCTACGGGTAGCGCAAGGATCGGTGCAGTAGTGAGCCTCTTCTTCAACTCCTCAAATGCTGCTTGGCAATCTTCCGTCCAGATGAACTCCTCATTCTTCCGAGTCAGCTTCGTCATTGGTTCAGCAATTCTAGCAAAATCCTTTACGAACTTCCGATAGTAGCCCGCCAAGCCCAAGAAACTTCTGATGTCAGCAACTGAGCTTGGGGTAGGCCACTTCTCCACAGCAGCTATCTTCTTCAGATCCACCGAAATTCCTTCTCCTGTGACAACATGGCCAAGAAAATCCACCTTGTCTAGAAAGAATTCACACTTGGATAGCTTACCGTACAGCTTCTCCTTCCTCAAAGTTTCCAGAACTTTCCTGAGGTGCTCTTCGTGCTCCTCCTTCGTCTTCGAATAGATCAGTATGTCATCAATGAAGACGACGACAAACTGGTCTACGTATTCATGGAAAACCTTGTTCATAAGGTTCATGAACACCGCAGGAGCATTCGTCAGACCAAACGGCATGACCAAGAATTCAAACTGCCCATACTTGGTGTTGAATATCGTTTTGGGAATGTCTTCCTTCCTGACCTTGATCTGATGATAGCCAGACCTGAGATCAATCTTAGAAAACACCTTGGCTCCACTCAACTGGTCAAATAAGTCATCGATCCGGGGCAGAGGGTACTTGTTCTTGATTGTGACATTGTTCAGCGCCCGGTAGTCGATGCACATCCTCACCGTTCCATCCTTCTTGGGCACAAACAAAACAGGTGCTCCCCAGGGTGAAGCCCCGTCTCGAATGAATCCCAGAGACTTCAGTTCGTTGATCTGTTCCTTCATCTCTTTGGCCTCCTTCGGGTTGACTCTATAACATCCTTTAGAAATCGGGGAAGAGCCAGGGACTAGATCAATAGTGAATTCTATGTCCCGATCTGGGGGTAGCCCAGGAAGACTATCAGGGAAAACATCCATGAATTCTGCTATGATAGGATGGGGTGGTCCAGGTTCTTCAGTAATAGAGTAGACAATACTCTCCATAACCTCCGGAGCTCTAGAGACTTCAAACTCTGGCCCTCCAGGTGGGCTGAAGATTACACATCCTCTGTGACAATCTATTAGCACATGCTGCTTGCTCAACCAGTCCATTCCAAAGACTATGTCATAGTTGGGCAAGGGCATTACCAGTAAAGGTGCTACAAACTTATGGCCAGATATTGTAATGGGGCTATTACAGGTCTCCGTTATAGGTAGGGGTCCACCTCCAGTCATAACCCTACAAATCCTCTTGCTAAGGCCCGTAACTATGTGGTGTGCAGAGATAAACTTTGTTGCTATGAAACTGTGTGTTGCTCCAGAGTCGAATAAAACTAATGCAGGATGAGAATGTACATAGATGTAACCTGATATGACATCCGCATTAGGTTCCTGCTCCGGCTCTGGTTCCTCTGCAGTTAGGGCAAAAGCTCGCCCAGTCCTCTGTTGATGCTGCCCAAATTGTTGCTGCTGAGTGGGCAGAGGTCCCCTCTGTTGATTTCCTCCAGCTCTGTTGGTCGCTGAGGGGCAGTCCTTCACTTGGTGGGTGGTAGACCCACAGATCAGACATTGTCCAAGCCTCTTCCGACAGATGTTCACCTGATGACCCGGCCTTTTGTAATAGCTACAGATAGGGATTTGCTTCTGGGGTGCTACATCATTATTCCTTGCTTGCTGATGATGCTGAGGCCTGTTGTTGTTGTTGTTGGGCTTCTTCTGATTACCCTGGAAGTTGCTAGTTCCAGGATAATCTCTCTTTGAACGGGCAGGTTGGCTCTTCTCTATATCTTGAGCTCTCTCCAGAATCTTCTCATAAGTCTTAGCTCCGCCAGAGATCACATAAGTGCGAATCTCCTCTCGAAGTCCATACTTGAATCGTTCAGCACGATCAGCAGGATCAGCCACCATGTTCTTGGCAAATCGGCTGAGCTGGCCGAATTCTGCCGCATACTCTCCCACAGTCATATTGCCCTGCTTCAAGTTCTGGAATTGTCGCTCCATCTCCCGAATCTCAGAAGTTGGGAAGAATTTCCTCTGGAACAACTTCTTGAAGGTGTCCCAGTCAACCTGTCTAGTCGGGGTTCATTCCGATACCAGGTGCTAGCTACATTCTGCAGTTGAAGTCCCACTGCTTCGGCCTTGAGATCTTCTGGAAGTCGAGCGACGCTCAGGAGACGCTCCATATTGTCAAGCCATTCATCGACATAGACAATTCCCTCGGTACCCTTGAAAGGTCGAGGGTTCTGTTTCTTAAAGCTCTCAATATCGCCCACCTTGGCAATATGATTTCCATTAATTAAATGGCCTTATTATTACATAAATTAATCCTTAAATTTATGTTTACCTTGGCAGGCCTTAGTTCCTGTTGAACTGCTTCTCCTCTTTCCAGTGCAGCCATTGCCACGCTATGGGCGTTTTCCATGCCTTCTCTCATAATGGCCGTCTGCTCACGATGAGCTTCAGCTTGAGTTCTCTGGGCTTCAAGTACTCCTCTTAGCAGACCTATGAGGTCAGTGGGGTCCACAGGCACCGGTGGGGCAGCTGGAGTAGGCGTAACCACAGGGGGTTGCATCTCCGTCCGAGAAGATGATGGATCCATTGTTGTATTGTGGGGACGGTCAGCCAGCTGTGGAGGTGTAGCATCCGGACTTGATTGGGGAGGTGGGGTGTGGTCAGGTGTTGACATCCTATCTCCAGCAGGGTTGGTATTGTCAGTGGTCATTTTCTGGAAGTTTTAGGATAAAAACATAAGCAAGGTAGCCTATCTATAGTCAAACGAAAATATTTAATAATAATATGTATATATATATCGGTCCTATGTTGTGGCAATTTGATGTTCTAGTGTTCTAACTGTTTCCTAGGTTTTCCTAAGTTGTTGATAGAGACCTGCATGGGCCACCACTAAAAACATGTCACGACCCGATCCCAATTTCTTGGGTCGACTCGGATCATGCCCAGCCTGCACCGTTGTTGAGACGGCGGCAGTAAGCTGTATTCCATATGCAGGTACAATCAACAACATTTGAAACTATAATTGCCACAACATTTAATTTAACGATAAAATAAACTTGTTCATTACAGAGCTTGTCCACAACTTAAACATAACATATATTTGTTTAAAAGATAAACTAAGAACTCCAACTAAGCAGAAGTGTCATCATCATCTCCATGGACCTCGTCTGGGAGCATAGCAGGATACAGCTCCGGGTCGTAGTAACTACTAATCAGTAGCTCTGAGTCATCAATAGGACCTATTTGGTGTGGGGAATCCAGTCAGGAAAGGAGCAAGTACAATTATGAAAATTTAACAATTTGCATAATGAATAGAAACTTGCGATATTAAATAATTTTGAAACAATGATTTTCAACTATAAAACAATTGTGATTTGAGTATGCAGTATCTATGACCGGTTTAGGATGATTCAATTGTATCCTATTGATACGGTCCGGTCTAACCCCGTGTGAAGAGGGGTAAGCTCGCACATTCATTATCTATTGGGCTTTGGTCATAGAATACTACGCTACTCCCCATTATTCCCGATGCAATGATTCAATATTTCTCTAGAAGAGAGTGCGTGTAACAGTTGTGTATTTAACATGCAAAATTCTAATATTAATTAAACTGCAATTAACACAACCGTACTTGCCTTGAATTTCAATTGGTCGAGATTTGTACTTCGGGATTCGAAAGGTCACGTTCTTCCTTGAAATCCTACATTCCGGGGAACTTTATCTCAGAAATACAAATACCAGAAAAATCTAGTTGCAATCTCTATTTGTCTTTCCTAGTCTATTTTAGTTATTAGCTAGCTAACACACATCACAACGTTTACTAATGAGTTTGAATTTAGAAATTCAATTTATTTAGGTTTTTCGGGAAAACTTGTATTTTTCAATTTAATATAAAACTTGGTATTTATTAACTTATTGGGAAAAAGATTGGTGTTTTATAATTATATATAAAAATATAATTTCTTTTCTTAAAATGAGAAAATCGTGAATTATTAATTAATAATTAATAATAATATTGATTAATCCTACGCGTTTACTCAATCCCAGAAATCATAAATCTATTGTTCCTACTGATTACAAAATTTTGCAGAAGATAAAAGAATAGGCTTATGCCCTTACAAAATAATACATGAATTTAAATAAGAGAAAAATGGGTTAGTCCTATAAATCGCCTAAAAAATTAAATAATAAAATTTTAATTAAATTTGTAATCTATTAGAAGTCTCAGAACTAGTCCAATCTTCATATACAGCTACTCTGCCTCAACGTCCGGACGAACCGGTGCGTTTGCATTTCACTGGGGTCCATTGACCAATATGGTCATTGCCCAAAAATAATATTATCCGAAAATCATTTGAAAATCATTCTTTATAATTTTCTAAAAATTTCGGCAGCACTCCCTCTGTTTTTGGTCAACCCAAAAACTGGGAAATGCTCCGTAAACCTGCAAAATAACTCCCGAAACCCGAAATTCATATATATATCCATAAAATATTTTTTTTCCAAAGCCAACACAACATTTCTGAATCAAAATTCCCCAAGAGAACCATCTCCAGTATTGTCATATAACCAAAAATTCCAACAGAACTCAAAAAGCCCAATATGAACCAACAAAACCAATTCACGAATTAAATTTTAATCTCCAAAAATGTTTCCGAAAATTATTGGAAACCCGAAGATTTCACAGAATATTGTTCTAAATAAATCAATTATTCACAAAACCAACTAGCAGCAATCCATTTCCAAAGAAACTTCGGAAAAACCGAATCGATAACATAAACGTAACGTTACCGAAAAATCCGAATTCTCGAAGAATTCGGTTGGACCAGATTTCATCATGGACAGTAAATAAAATTAGTTCAGAGTGTACCCAAACCGAAGGTGCAACGAAAATCCCGAAATGGAACTCGGATTGCTGGACAGTGGAAACGACAGCGGATCAGGGTTCTGGAAAATGACCAGCGGTGCACGGGAACAGCGGGGACTAGACGCGGCCAAGAAATGGCGCACGGGTCGTCGGTCGGCCGCGGGATCGCCAGACAGAGGAGGCGGCGGCGCCCAAATCCGCTCGGGGTTGGCGCTGAAGGACGGCGGCAAGGGGTCGGACCGGGGTCGGCCGCTTGGGAGGGTGTACGCCGGCTGAAAAGTCGACCAGGGGCGGATCGCCGGACTCGGGTGGTGGCCGGTAGTTAGGGCTAGGAGAAAAAAAATTAGGAAAGAAGAAGATGGGGGTGGTGATGGTTTGGAGTATAGGGGCTTATATAGGAAATGGAGAAAAGGGGGTTACCACATGGAGGAAGATGAACAGCCCTAGGCCATTCATGGCCGCCGGCGGGGGAAACCAAGAGTTGGCCGTTTGGTCGGGGAGGAAAGGAAAGGTCCCAGAGTTGAATGAATTTATTCATTCCTCCCATTCAATAGTTACAGCAAGCATTGCTGTAGAGAAATAAATATTGGGTTGGCTTAGGGCTATGGGTTTGTCACCCATTAATAGGTTTTGGTTATGGGCTTAAAAGAAAAATGGGCTTTCAAAAACAGACTAAATGGGAAGAATGGAAAAATAGGTTTTAAAGAATTGGGTATATATATATATATATATAGTAAAAGGATTTAATATGGCTAAGAATTTCGGCCTAATATCAATAAATATGGTATTTGTAAATATTATTTATATTTCATAATTCTAATATTTTATTTTAAAAATATTTTGAGTCCAAAATTGGGTTCGGTCTGGGTTGACATACAAAAGTCCCAGTTAAATTATTTTAAAAGAATAATTTTACACTAAATAAAATAACATCAATATTAACTAATTATTCTTAATCAACATTTAACATTATTCTTGTAAAATTTTATTTAAACTAAAGATTAAAGAAAAATAATTATGCAAACTAAAAACTATGGGTTTCACAACCGACGAGCCTCCGGCGAACCCCCCTGGCCATCACCTTCATTCCCGATGCGCTGAATAGCCGATTCGTGTGTTTGGCACGAGATCCCGTCGGCGCGCGCGAGTTTGGAACTCAAAATTCGTGTCCCGTCGCAGCAAATTCGTACAGATTTTTTGGTCAATCCGACCGTTGGATCGACGAACTCCTTGCTCCGTCACAATCTCAGTATATTGCACTTCACTTACCTTAATTTTTGTCCGTTAATTTCGTCGTTTGATACCTCAAAACTGGCCACCAAGTTGACACTTTAAATTGAACTGTTTTTGGATAGTTTCGTGGAGCTGACTTCGTCAGCTCGTAACTCCGCCATTGCAGCTCCGGTTAGTGTGCTACCAGTTCCTGTGCACAGCTGGTATAACCCTCTTCTTGTCTCCTTTAAGTTTCGTTTCATTATAAGTACGTTTGGTTGGTCGAATTCGACGCCAAAGTTGGTCGTCCGAATTTTTTAATTTGCACTTGTTAAATTCCATTTTTGAACCCGGGACTCCGGATTCAATTTCTGACACCACCTGTAGACTCGTGGCGTCGTTCTGGCTTGTTTTCATATAAAATTTGTTTGATTTGGAAAACGTGGGCCCTGACACGCATTTCGGTGCAAAGTGGGTCCCACTTTTTGCGTCAACGTGTCACTTTGAGATCGGCTCATCGGAATCCAATTTCGGATATACCGTTGAGTTCGTATCATCATTCTGGACTCGTTGACATATAATTTGCTGAGTTTTGAAAACATTTGCTCCGGCACGCATTTTGGTGCAAATTGGATTCCAAGTGTCCGCGTCAACGTATCATTTTGAGATCGGCACTTTGGAATCCCATTTCGGACATACCGTTGGGTTCGTATCATCATTCTGGATTCATAGACATATAATTTGTTAGGTTTTGTAGACTTCTATTCCGACACATTTTTCGGTGCAAAGTGTGTCCAACGACGGACATCATTTTGATCCAAAATTACCGTTTTGTCCCTGTGTCTAAATTGGACTTTTGGGTAGGCTATCCTAGCTAATTTGACCGTTTTGGACACGTTGGTGATATTTATTTTATCGTCCGACAACATCTGTAGATTTTGCTTATGAATTATACTTAATTTGTAATTAATTATTTTTCCAGAAATTGTTACTTTTTGTTTTTGAATTTTTTATATATATTTTAATTATTGTAAAAATCTAGGAAAAATTGTATTTAAATACTATGTTAATTTAGATAATTTATTATAATTTTTCCACTATTTAATAAGTACTTTTGTTATTTTATAAAAATGGAAAAACAAAATTTATTTTCAGGATATATGTGTTTGCTGATTTTTAATAAATATTTATGAAGGTTTATAAATTCCAGAAAAATTAGTATAAATTTCTATAATTAACAAGGATCATTTTGATACTTTATTTTATGTATAATTGAGCTTTTTGTCTATCTCAAAAATTATTGGAACTCAGTGTACAATTTGATTTATTTATTGAGTAATTACGACTTTCAATATTTTGTGTTGTTTTGAGTTATAGACGTATTGGACCTCACCCCGCACTATTGTAAAGACCCTAGAAAATTAGTTTGGATCTAGTGGCACTCCACATTAGACTTTTATGCTAGGTCTCCACTTGGCTAGTATCCAGTTAGGAGTCGTGTCACACCACTAGTGTAATCTTGAACATAACTTAGAGACTGAGTTTGTATATCATTATTGACAGGACACCAGGCATCTATATCTTCATACTAGTATTCTTGCTTTGCTCGAGGCAAGTACATCTACAAACTCATTTACTGTCTTTTAATGCTAGAACATGTATTAACCCTGTTAAAATACTGATCCTTGAGGTAACAAGTTAAATCTTCACATGTTGTATTACTTTCAGTACCTGCCATGCTTATGATAGTTCCTATATCTTCACATGCTTTGTACTGGTTCTCAGTACATGTTTCACTATACTTTATACTGCTATGAGTATTCACATGTTTTATACTGATCCCAGTACCCACCATGCTTATACTACTCCCAGTATCTCTCACATGTTTTTACTGTTCTCGTATCTCTCACATGATAGAATATGGGTTATGGGGAAACTGATAGTTGAGTACGTGATCATGTCCCCCTCCCCCGTACGTATGTACCGAGCAAGGTTGACATTTTATATGTATACCTTGTCGTAGGAGCACCAGCTGTATCTGTACGTATGTACATCTATCGCTCGCTTACTTGTACGGAAGTACATTTTAGATACTTGTACCACAGTACATTTTACACCTATTGACGGTCACGTACCTGCTCCAGTTTTAAACATTAGATATACATGTGTCACCTTGACAAATGTATTTTACTGTGATTCCAGTCATACCATGATTCCAGATATGTCATGTTCCCTATGTTACTATGATACTGTGATCCCAGTTGTACCATGAGGCCATGTTTCCAGTATTTTCTGTTTTATAGACTTATCATACCATGTTTCTTGTTGTACATCTCTTTCATTATATATTCAGTACTTTAGTTGTAGAGGTTGTACTTGCTCCCGTCCTGACAGGATAACGTTGTAGGTTACTTTCCGAGGATGAAAGGCTATGTGATACATATTATGGCACTGATTTTGAGGACCTAGCCTTAGCTCCAGAAGAGGCCCCAGCGGGGAACCTTGCTTAGATATCTTTCTTGTGTTTTGAGAGTTAGACTTTGTTTTGAACTTATATTTGATACTGGACTTTGTCTCCAGTTAGATACTTTGGAAGTGTATTATTAAGTCTGTGCTTATGTTACCTTCGCTTATAGATGCTGTGTTGTGATGAACCTTAAATGTGATTTTAGAACTGTTAGCTGCTTAGATCCTTTATTGTCTATTCTTAGAACAGCTTACTACACTTTAACCAAGCGTAGGCTGGACATGACTCGGCCCGGCCCAACAATTTGGGTAACGGGTCGTGACAGCATTAAGTGCACGACTCGGAAGAACATTTTTTTACATTGAACACTAAGTAATAGAACATGAAAATACGGTCTCGAAGCGTACATCGAATGCACGACTCGAAGGAAGGAGGATATCTGTGTCAAGGTGTGCGTATGTGCATGGGACTCATAATAGATGGCTTCGTTACGAAAAGGACAGTTGTGGCACAAATGTTGTGACGGAACTGTCAAATGGGGCATTGTGCCAATGGAATAGAGATAGGCGAACTTGTTTGATTGTATGAAACTCAGGCGCATATTGCATGGTCAATGAACTTGGATGGCCCGTACACGGGCACAGGCTTCCCTCGAACGTAGGATCGTCGGGGCACCGGGACTGTTCGACCGCGAAGAAAATTAGGGAGTATTTATGGTGTACTTTATTCAGACGGGCTGTGCCCTCCTATTGATGTGATAAGCCACAATACTAGTAAGTTTGGGATCCTTTGGATATTGGGCTAGCAACCTGTGCCAAAGTGTAACGTCCCAGTCCCAAAATACTTGGGACTAGATACGTATCATGCCAGCTGTATACATACGAGTAAATGAAAGGCTCGTACGAATACATAAGCTGTAAAATGTAGAAAGCCATGCTCAAACTAAATCTCATCCACAAATATGAAGTTTTAATGATATAATCAAATAGTCATTTGTACAAACGTTGGACGGAGACATATCCACTACCAACAAGTTTAAATAAGAAGAAAAGATACAAATAACTAATTTGGTCGAGCGAAGCAAATGACGAGTCCAAAAGCAATCATCACGGAGGAAGGAAGACATGGCCTTAGCTAGAGCACCTGCAAGAAACCATAAAACACACACCTGGAGAGATCACCAGGTCCTCAGAGGGATGTAACAAGACACATAATATCATGCCAATAAACTGAATAATAAAGCTCAACAGAAAAGTATGCATGAGTAAAGGTTCCTAACCATTCTATGTGATATGCACTTTGAGGACAACGTTCTATGTAGGGGCTGTAACGGATTCACGCAAGCAAGTAATAAAGAGTGGCCGTCAAGTAGCGCTCATACGAGACACTATCGGCCCAAAATATGTGTAAAAATAAATGTAGCCCCTACGCTAATAGCTGTCCCCTCCCCCCAATGATACTATACATGTGTCGACTCTACGACACTGTTTAATCCTTAATAATTGCCAAGTCTTCTACACAATCTATTGGCAGTTATATCCTAATGCACGGCCTGTACGCACCAATAATCAGTCAGTACGCAAGTCCGCATCTATATGCGACTCACAACTCACACACAATCCGTGGCACATCGTGACAGTTTATGAGATGCACTAAACATACGGTGGTCCCTTAACTCTAAGCCAATTGCATAAAATATAGTAATTTGCATTACATATAGTTTTGAAAGAGCAACATTTTGTTTGCTAAAAATAAAAAAAACATGCATGATATTGAGCAAAAATTTAACCAATAAAGGTATGGTGTCTTGCCTGGTGTGTTGTCTGGTGTGGTATGATATTCTGACATGTCTTGATTTGTCTGCTAGCCATGGTCGATGCATAAAGTCGAAGTTGCAAGGAAATAGGAAAGATGATCAGTTACGATCAAGATAATTGAGAAAATTTTGTGTGAAGAAATACATATACTATTTTTTTGGAAAATACGTATAATACTTGAAACCATAATTTTACTAGTAAAAATAATTCTTGACGATATTTGAAAGTACTTTATATATATATTCAATTTAAAATTTTACATTGTTATCAGTCAATTATACGTTTAGATGAATACTTGAAAAAAATATCGAAATTCGTTTTTAGGCTCTCAAACATTTAAAATATATAAAATATATATATATTGTAGAAAAGTAACTTTTTGTTAGTCAAAATATTTTAATAAAATATAGAAAAATAATAATTTTAGGGCTATTTAGTGGTGTCCAAATAATTTTGAAAAAATATGCGTTTATCAAATTTATTTAAATAAACAGAAATAATACACTACTAATTCTAAAATAATAATAATAATATAATAATACTAATAACAATAATAATAACAGTAATAAAAATAATGATAATAATAACAGTAATAAAAATAATGATAATAATGATAATAATGATAATAATAATACTAATAATAATGATGATGATAATGTCCGAGCTCTTTAGCCTAATGGTATTAGAGCGGACATCCGGAGGGGCCGGCAAGGTTCGAGCCCCCCAGTTGTGTGTGTGAGTGGGATTTCAAAAAAAAAAAAAAAAAAATGATGATGATAATAATAATAATAATAATAATACTAATAATAATATTATTAATAATAAACATTGGTTAATGAGTGCTGCTCTCTTTAGGAATAAAAGAAAAAGAGAGGGGAGAGAGAGTATACATTCGATGGAAAAAATCAGAGAGAGAAGGGGGAGAAGGGAACGGAGAGCTGTAGGGGACTCACCGGAGGGCGGAGGTTCCGGCGGGACGCGGTCAGCGTCAGCGAGAGGGACGCGAGCGGTCGACGGACCGCAGATAGGAGGCCGATCGTGGTGACTTGCACGGCTGTCCGTGCGACGAAGGGGGTTTCCGGAGGCGGTGGCGAAGGGGGTTTTTCGACTGGGGCACGCTCTGCGCGACGGGGTTCGGAGAGCGTCGGGGGCGCGCTGTCTTGGAGGCCGCGGATGGTGGAATGGACGTTGGCGGAGGGTTTGTACGCGCGGGCGGCGCGACTTTCCTCTGGTGGAGGCGGGGAAAACGGGCGACGCGGGCCGGTCTGTGCGGAGTGATGCGGCGGCCGCGCGGCTCCACAGGGCCGGGTCGGTGGGGCGGGGCTGCCGCAAGGAGTCCCGCTGGCGGTGAGTGCGCTGGGGAAGCACCGGGACGCGGCGGCGGATCCGCGGGGCGTACTGGACCGTGGTCAGGCGGCGTTCTCCGGATCTGGAGACTATACACGGACACGACGACCACAGCGAGGATGTGGCGATGGGTTTCGTCGAGGTAATGTTTTCTACTGCCCTTTTTCCTTTGGCTGTGGTTTTGGTGATGAGCGCGGTGTTGGCGGTGGTGGTTATGGTGTTGTTTTGGGGAACAGATGCCGGAGAGAGGAGGAGGAGATGATATCGATGATGGTGAACGACGATGGTGGCGGCGGTCCATGGTGGTATCGGTAATTGTCCCTTGGAATGGCAGGAGAAGAGATGGGGGTGGTTCTGTATTGATGGTGATGGAGTAGGGCTGTAAGGGATTCTGATGGTGGCGGAGATTAGGTTTAATTCGGTGGTTGTCGTCGTATCCGGGGTGTCGGATACGGCGAGATAGTTGTACTGTAGTAAAAAAGTAATGGATGGGGAGAAGGACACAGACACGGTGCACGATACTTGGTTGTGGATGGTGGAGGAATTTGTTATGTGAAAAAAAATATGGATGAGTACCTCTCCTTATATAGGAGGTGGAAATTCCCATTAGAATAAGGATTGGGATTTGATTAAATCCCCAATAGATAATATAAATTCTAATTCAAATAATCAAATCTAAATTTAAATTCAATTCCAATTTAAATCTAGATCATCTAAACTCAAATATAAATATAAATTCTATCTTTTAAACTTTTTAAATTAAATCGATAAAATCAAATCGAGATTTAAAATGGCCACAAAAATTTTCAATTATATTTTCCAAAAATATCAATAATAATAATTTCGAAAATAATAAATATTTGTAAATATCTTTTTGAATAATAAAATATTAATATCAATAACTTCGAAAATGGAATTATATATATGAATTCAAATTTGTGTACCTCATATGCAAGGAATATTTACATAAAAAATAGTTTTCTAAATTACCACTATTAAATAAGCTAGCCTTTTATAAATAATTAAAAGTAATAAGTTTTGGCCATCTTGATACTTTTCACAACTTTTAAGTAAAATACAAATACAAATAATTATTATATATATTATTTTGAAACTATATAAATAAAAAAATATTTTTCTAAAATATGTACGCTCGCAAATATTCGCACTCGACGTGACATACGAAATTTGCGAACTCATCCGCGACGTCTCATACGACAAATTCGTACACGACGTATAATACGACTACGCGACGTACAAATATCAAATAAAAATTTTAAATACTCAATTTATATAAAAAAATTAAAGTAGAAATTTAGGGGGTTTACATCCTACCAAACTTAAAAGAATTTCGTCCTCGAAATTTAGGAATAGATAGGATAGGTAGGGTTGAGGCAATAGAAATTTGATCAAGTTAAAAAGGCATACAATGGAATTGATTTTTCGAATAATCGAGTATTACGATAGCTAGGAAAATGAATTCATGGGTATGATTTGGATGATATCTCATGACAACTATCAATTTCGATCAACAAAATGTGTACTCAATATAGGCAAGACTCTCTTCCACCACGTTCTTACTATATATTCAAAATCTAACTTGTTTTTGATATTGCCATAATTCTTGGCATAATCGTCAAGGCCTTTCTATATTCAATCTTCAAATTTCAACTTGTGTTTTTGATATTGTCATAACCCTCGATATAATCATCAATGTCTTTTCGCATTCAACCTTTCGTCTATTATTCTTCACAAAATTTTATAATCCCACCTCTTTTTTTTTCCATTTTTCTTTTATTCTTTTTAGTTACCTCCAAAGTTTACTCACAATCTTGAATTCCCACTATATTTATATATCAATCCACTATCCGAACGATCGAAATTAGATAAGTCCAAAAATAAATTTAAATTTTACTTCTCTCCATCATATCATATATATTTTCTACAAATAGATTTCGCCATTCATACTCTCCTCAAAATAGATATTCAATGAATCTCTATCCTTCTTTTCCAACATAAATATGCGCATTTCCTCAAGCTTTAATTTCCTTGAAATTTAAATTTCAAAATATTTAATCAAGATAGTTGAAGTAAAAGTCAAACTCTTCTAGAAAATTTAGATTTATTTATCAACATAAAGAAAATTTTATCCCTTATGCACCAAACATAAACTTTATTTCAACTTTGTATTAATCTCAAACCTTTTGGCACTCGCAAATATACTATCCTTTGATCTTTCTAAAACATAATGTCATACCACTTAATCAATTAGCACATTTAACTAATGTCTCATAATCACGTATCATTTTACTTGATTAGCCACTAATCTCCTTTATGATGCCCTCCAATCTAACCTATGTCTAACCAAAGGGTGTCATGATCAAATCTTTATCTAAGTCCAAGGAATCACAAGAGCAAGGTTGCATGAATAATAGCAGAGCAAAATAAAATTTTCAAAGAGAAAATCAAAACGATTTAGAAGAAAGTATTGGTTAGGCTCAATGGTCGTGATAGGATTTGGATAACAAATACTAATTATTGTACGAAAATAAAATTTATGGGCCTAAACAATTTAAAATAATGAACAAAAATAAAAGGCACGGGTTAACAATAAGCACAGGCTAAGCAATTAAGGAATTAAGTGGACCATAATCATTTATTGGGTCGAAGAACATGAGTCGAGGTTGAGTCCTTGTCTATAGTTGGAAAGCATATCGATGTCATGGTAAAGGTGTAATGTAGCCCTTTTGTCTTGAAAGTCGTAGGATAAAAATAGAGTGCAAGGGGACGTGTTTTAGTGGGACATTATATGTCTACGGGAAGGTGGGCTCGCCTAGGTCTTACATGTAAAATTTGTTGGAAGAAGAAGTCTACTGTTGTGCTCCAAATATCCAAGTCACGGTAAAGGACACAAAAGAATTTAAAATAGAAAGTGGGAGTTCATGAGATAATGATTAACGCACAAAATAAATAACCAAGTTAAGGCATGAAATAATGATAATTTAGATTCTTGTAAATCAAGGTAAAATAAGTTAAAAATACAGTTTCTAAAGATATGATAGCCACTTATATGATTAAGGAACAATCTAATCATTTTTCAAGTTTCAAATGGTTAGAAAGTCACGATAAAATCTAGTTTTGAGGGAATGTCGAGTGAGTCAAGATTGAGATATCTTCACATAGTTTGGTAGATGACGTAACTACACTCGAGTACATACAACTATCATGGCAATTAATGAGGAATACTTGTATTCCATTATGGTGACTTACTTGCTTCTTGGTCCTCTACCAACATATGATCAAATTTTAAATTTCTAGTTCCTAACAGTTTCGAAATAAATCTCCAGATACTCTATCAAGTATTTAATCATAACTTAAAGTTTAATTTCCTTTAAATAAATTCCAAATAACCTTCATCATATCTAATGCGGCACAACTAAATTTTCATAATAAGCCATCACTTTTAAAATTTTTCAATTCTCAATGTACCTCGAGATAAACTCTTAGCCCGTTTCATCAATCGCAATCATGTAACTCAAATTAAATCTTTTTTTCTTTTTTTTACCAAAATTTAAATATCCATAATCAAGGCTTTAAACTTGAAATCTAATTAACTTTTTAAATCATAGATCATATGACACAATTTAAAATTTGAATTTTTCCTTCAAAGTCGCTTTCATATCCTCCAAATATTTAAATAAAATTTTACCATCATTTCTTCAACTCAAAATTAAATAAACTTATAAATTGTACGACTCAATTTTAAACCTCAAGCTCTCTCAAACTAAACTTTCATCTTCTCTAGTTGTCTAAAATCATAATTAAAACTCCTTAAATAATCTCGAGATAAATTTTATAATATTACAATCCAAACTTTTAAAGTTAACCGTAAATCATGCGTCACAATATAAAAACTTAAGTTATTTCTCAATCAATTTCATATCCCTAATAAATCATAACTATTTCACCATTTCAAAAAAAATTCGTAAATCAAAAATTTGTTTTCTCGATCTAGCTATCCTCTTGTGTATACCACCTTGTAATAACAAAATAAAATTCTAACTATCTTTTGAAGGCGGTAATATGCTACTACCCAACTTGGAATTAACTATTCCTTAAGATCATATCTCTAGAAAAAAAATAAATGCCTTTATACTCAAATATAACCTCAATGGATATTATTTGTCAATATAATCCTTCTAGCCATAGGGTTGACCAATAAGTATATAGTAGTGTAGTCATCTTTCTAACCATGTTTAAGCACGAGATGATAGGGTGTTGGTAGTAAGAGTTCAAGCAAGATGCAAAAATCAAGGGAAGCCACAGGAGTCGGAATATGGAAATCAAGGAAGGTTAAGGAAGGTGATCAAGTATGTGGATGAGATTCCTAGATTCTAATCATATATTGCAGGTCCGCTCGGTACAGTCATGTAACCGAAACGGCAAACTCGACCTGCATGGGCCACCACAAAAACATGTAACGCCCCAGTCCCAAAATACTTGAGACTAGATACGTATCATGCCAGCTGTATACATAGGAGTAAATGAAAGGCTCGTCCGTATACATAAGCTGTAAAATGTAGAAAGCCATGCTCAAACTAAATCTCATCCATAAATATGAAGTTTTAATGATATAATCAAATAGTTATTTGTACAAACGTTGGACGGAGACATATCCACTACCAACAAGTTTAAATAAGAAGAAAAGATACAAATAACCAATTTGGTCGAGCGAAGCAAATGATGAGTCCAAAAGCAATCATCACGGAGGAAGGAAGACATGACCTTAGCTAGAGCACCTGCAAGAAACTACGAAACACACACATGGAGAGATCACCAGGTCCTCAGAGGGACGTAACAAGACACATAATATCATGCCAATAAACTGAATAATAAAGCTCAACAGAAAAGTATGAATGAGTAAAGGTTCCTAACCATTCTATGTGATATGCACTTTGAGGACAATGTTCTACGCAGGGGCTGTAACGGATTCACGCAAGCAAGTAATAAAGAGTGGCCGTCAAGTAGCGCTCATACGAGACACTACCGGCCCAAAATATGTGTAAAAATAAATGTAGCCCCTACGCTAATAGCTGTCCCCTCCTCCCAATGATACTATACATCTGTCGACTCCACGACACTGTTTAATCCTTAATAACTGCCAAGTCTTCTACACAATCTATTGGCAGTTATATCCTAATGCACGACCTGTACACACCAATGATCAGTTAGCACGCAAGTCCGCATCTATATGCGACTCACAACTCACACACAATTCGTGGCACATCGTGACAGTTTATGAGATGCACTAAACATACGGTGGTCCCTTAACTCTAAGCCAATTGCATAAAATATAGTAATTTACATCTACATATAGTTTTGAAAGAGCAACATTTTGTTTGCTAAAAATAAGAAAAAGTATGCATGATATTGAGCAAGAATTTAACCAGTAAAGGCAATGTGTCTTGTCTGGTGTGTCGCCTGGTGTGGTATGATATTCTGACATGTCTTGATTTGTCTGCTAGCCATGGTCGATGCATAAAGTCGAAGTTGCAAGGAAGTAGGAAAGATGATCAGTTACGATCAAGATAATTGAGAAAAATTTGTGTGAAGAAATACATATACTATTTTTTTGGAAAATTCGTATAATACTTGAAACCATATTTTTACTAGTAAAAATAATTCTTGACGATATTTGAAATTACTTTATATATATATCCAATTTAAAATTTTACATTGTTATTAGACAATTATACGTTTAGATGAATACTTGAAAAAAATATCGAAATTCATTTTTAGGCTCTCAAACATTTAAAATATATACAATATATATATTGTAGAAAAGTAATTTTTCGTTAGTCAAAATATTTTAATAAAATATAGAAAAAAATAATTTTAGGGCTATTTAGCGGTGTCCAAATAAGTTTGGAAAAATATGCGTTTATCAAATTTATTTAAATAAACAGAAATAATACACTACTAATTCTAAAATAATAATAATAATAATATAATAATACTAATAACAATAATAATAACATTAATAATAATAATGATAATAATGATAATATAATGCTAATAATAATGATGATGATAATAATAATAATACTAATAATAATAATATTATTAATAATAAACATACGTTAATGAGTGCTGCTCTGTTTAGGAATAAAAAAAAAGAGGGGAGAGAGAGTATACATTCGATGGAAAAAATCAGAGAGAGAAGGGGAGAAGGGAACGAAGAGCTACGGGGGACTCACCGGAGGGCGGAGGTTCCGGCGGGACGCGGTCGGCGTCAGCGAGAGGGATGCGAGCGGTCGGCGGACCGCAGATAGGAGGCCGGTCGTGGTGACTTGTACGGCTGTCCGTGCGGCGAAGGGGGTTTTTCGGCTGGGGTGCGCTCTGCGCAACGGGGTTCGGAGACTATACGCGTGCGCGACGGGGTTCGGAGACTTCAAGTTTCCGGTGGTCAGGTGGCGTTCTCCGGATCTGGAGACTATACGCGGACACGGCGACCACGGCGAGGATGTGGCGATGGGTTTCATCGAGGTGAGGTTTTCTATTGCCCTTTTTTCCTTTGGCTGTGGTTTTGGTGATGAGCGCGGTATTGGCGGTGGTGGTCATGGTGTTGTTTTGAGGAACAGATGCCGGGGAGAGGAGGAGGAGATGATATCGATGATGGTGAACGACGATGGTGGCGGAGGTCCGTGGTGGTATCGGTAATTATCCCTTGGAACGACAGGAGAAGAGATGGGGGTGGTTCTGTATTGATGGTGACGGAGTAGGGCTGTGAGGGATTCTGATGGTGGCGGAGATTAGGTTTAATTCGGTGGTTGTCGTCGTATCCGGGGTGTCGGATACGGCGAGATAGTTGTACTGTAATAGAAAAGTAATGGATGGGGAGAAGGACACAGACACGGTGCAGGATACTTGGTTGTGGATGGTGGAGGAATTTGTTATGTGAAAAAAAAATATGGATGGGTACCTCTCCTTATATAGGAGGTGGAAATTTCCATTAGGATAAGGATTGGAATTTGATTAAATCCCCAATAGAAAATATAAATTTTAATTCAAATAATCAAATCTAAATTTAAATTCAATTCCAATTTAAATCTAGATCATCTAAACTCAAATATAAATATAAATTCTATCTTTTAAACTTTTTAAATTAAATCGATAAAATCAAATCGAGATTTAAAATGGCCACAAAAATTTCCAATTATATTTTCCAAAAATAACAATAATAATAATTTTGAAAATAATAAATATTTGTAAATATCTTTTTGAATAATAAAATATTAATATCAGTAACTTCGAAAATGGAATTATATATATGAATTCAAATTCGTGTACCTCATGTGCAAGGAATATTTGCATAAAAAAATAGTTTTCTAAATTACCACTATTAAATAAGCTAGCCTTTTATAAATAATTAAAAGTAATAAGTTTTGGCCATCTTGATACTTTTCACAACTTTTAAGTAAAATACAAATACAAATAATTATTATATATCTTATTTTGAAACTATATAAATAAAAAAATGTTTTTCTAAAATATGTTCGCTCATAAATATTCGCACTCGACGCACTACCAAAATAAGTCATATTACCGACGTAATTTGCGACGTTTTCCGAAAACGTCGCAGATGAAAAACAATTTACCGACGTTTTCTTATGACGTCGCAAGACGTCACTACTAGCGACGTTCAGCGACGTTCAGCGTCGTATAGTAACTACGTTTGCGTATTGAAAAACTCACGTCGCGGATATGTCGGTGAACGTCGCTAATATCATTGATATTAGCGACGTTTGGCGACGTTTTTACTATGGCGTCGTTAATATCAATAAAGTTGCGACGGTTACCGACGCGCTTATGTTACGTCGCTAATGTGCGAATATAGGTCAGTTTCGATTTCACTTCCCCCCATTTCCCCCCCCTCCAATATTTTCCTTCCCCCCCCCCCATTATTTTCCGACCCCGAGCACCCCTGTCCCCTCGACCCCCGTCCGACCGCGCCCTCGGCGACCCCCACCGACCGCCGCGAGCACCGACCCCGTCCAGCCTCCTCCTCCACCGCCCAGCCTCCTCCTCCACCGCCTCTCCGACCTCCTCCTCCTCCTCCTCCTCCTCCTTCCCGGCAGCCCCCGCCGAACCCGACCCCCTACCGCCGCCGTTCGCCAGAGCACCTCCTCCTCCTCCTCCTCCTCCTCCTTTCCGGCAGCCCCCGCCGAACCCGACCCCCTACCGCCGCCGTTCGCCAGAGCACCTCCACCGCCGCTCCCCCTCGCCGTCGTCGCTCCCCCTCGCCGTGACGGTCAGGTAAACCCTAACCCTAATCGGTTGTATACCTTACAGATTTAGGCTATATATATATAGATATGTGTTGATTTAAAGGAACAAATGGAAGAGAGGGTTAGATGTTAGTGAGTATATTATACATATTGCTATAAATGTGTGTGAATGCAAGTAGATAGTTAGAGCATCTCCAACCCTATTGTGACTTTGGAAAAAAGTTGTTGCCACATAGGAATGACAAAATTTTATTCAAAAGTTCTTCTCCAATGCAATTGTCAAGTCAATTGTGAAGCTTATGTGGCAAAAATTAAACAAGACATTGTGAAGTTGGTTGTCTAGTTCTAGACAATGCACTTGACAATGTCTTGTTCTCCATGTCATCAATTATGAATAAAAAATATTAGAAAAAAGAAAGAATATGAGTAGTTGTCTTGAAAGTTGGGAAAGAAGTAAATATCTTAATACTTTATCTTCCAAGTTGAAAAAAGTAAACATTTTGCATTGGAGAAGATTTTCTTACTTCATTGTCATTTGTCAATATAATCTTGCCACCACATATGATTCACAACATATAACAAGACAATAGGGTTGGAGATGCTCTTAGAGTATGGTGGGTAACAGTTGAGTTATAGAGTAGGTAATGGATTAGAGTATAGGTATATGGCTAATGGGATGCTACACTATGTAATGTGTTTGAGAGTCCTTGTAAGGGATATATGTTTAGACTATAGACATTGGGTATATATACCTTGATATGTATATATGATATAGTATTATGGTATCCTAGGATATCCTAGTTATATTGGCCTATAGTTAGTTATGAGTTAGTATATCATAGAATTGACTTAATAGTCTAAGTGACCTTGTTGACTAGTCTAGGTTTGACCAAACCCTAGATTTTGACTTAGTTTGACCAGAAAGTTAACCCATATTCAGTCAAACCCTATATTTTGACTTAGTATATGGTTACTAGATCCTAGTGTAGAGTAGTATGTAGAGGAGTATGGCTACTAGTGATATATAGATATGTAGGTCCATGTGTATCTGTATCGGACTATCGCTATCGGTATCGAACTATCGCTATCGGTATCGGACTATCGCTATCGGTATCGATCGAACTATCGGTATCGGACTATCGCTATCGGTATCGGACTATCGCTATCAGTATCGACTGTATATACTTAGTATCGGGCGTAGCGGATTAGTATCGATCAGTATATAGGTTTGTGTTAAGATCAAGGTTCAAAGTATCGGTATCGGAATAGTAGGCCGAATAGGAGGCCGAGATAGTCGAATGAGAAGAAGGAAAGAAGGGAGGAGCAGATGGGTCCAGAGCCATGGTGGAGGAGGAGAAGTAACATGAGAGCAGTTTCCGCCGTAACAACTCCTGTGGCTCTGCTGGCAACTGAAGTCCAGATGCTACAAAGGACGATCCTTCGCTGAAATCGACTACAACACCCATCAGTTCAAGTTCATTCCTATATGAGTAGATTCCAATGCCATAGAAGCCATCAGTTTGTTGACCTTCCTCTATGGCATTGGAATATACTCATCTAGGAATGAACTTGAACTGATGGGTGTTGTAGTCGATTTCAGCGAAGGATCGTCCTTTGTAGCATCTGGACTTCAGTTGCCAGCAGAGCCACAGGAGATGTTACGGCGGAAACTGCTCTCATGTTACTTCTCCTCCTCCACCATAGCTCTGGACCCATCTGCTCCTCCCTTCTTCCCTTCTTCTCATTCGACTATCTCGGCCTCCTATTCGGCCTACTATTCCGATACCAATACTTTGAACCTTGATCTTAACACAAACCTATATACTGATCGATACTAATCCGCTACGCCCGATACTAAGTATATACGGTCGATACTGATAGCGATAGTCCGATACCGATAGCGATAGTCCGATACCGATAGTTCGATCGATACCGATAGTTCGATACCGATAGCGATAGTCCGATACCGATAGCGATAGTTCGATACCGATAGCGATAGTCCGATACAGATACACATGGACCTACATATCTATATATCACTAGTAGCCATACTCCTCTACATACTACTCTACACTAGGATCTAGTAACCATATACTAAGTCAAAATCTAGGGTTTGACTGAATATGGGTTAACTTTCTGGTCAAACTAAGTCACAATCTAGGGTTTGGTCAAACCTAGACTAGTCAACAAGGTCACTTAGACTATTAAGTCAATTCTATGATATACTAACTCATAACTAACTATAGGCCAATATAACTAGGATATCCTAGGATACCATAATACTATATCATATACATATCAAGGTATATATACCCAATGTCTATAGTCTAAACATATATCCCTTACAAGGACTCTCAAACACATTACATAGTGTAGCATCTCATTAGCCATATACCTATACTCTAATCCATTTTTCCGACGTTTTTCCGACATTTACCGACGACTAACTACAAAAAAAGTACAGGTCTCCGACGCTTTTCCGACGTTTACCGACGACTAGCTGCAAAAAAATGTACAGGTCTCCGACGTTTTTCCGACGTTTAAACGTCGGTGAGTGTCGGTATTATCCAGGACCTTTACCGACGTCTAGCGACTACATTCACGTCGTTATATTACCGACGAAACGACGGTAGACGTCGGAAATTATTCCAGGACTTCACCGACGTGTAGCGACTACATATACGTCGCTAATATACCGACGACACGACGGTAGACGTCGAGAACTCACTGACGTACAGTTACGTCGCTGGATGTCGGTAATTGCGACGTTCAGCGACGTTTTTGTAATCAGCGACTAAGGAAACGGCGACAAAACTTAAACGTCGGTAATTGCGTCGGTGCTTCATATTAGCGACGGATTTTATTGTTTTAGCGACGTTTTTGGGCGTCGCTAAAACCACTTATTTTGGTAGTGACGTGACATACGAAATTTGCGAACTCATCCGCGACGTCTCATACGACAAATTCGTACGCGACATATAATACGACTACACGACGTACAAATATCAAGTAAAAATTTTAAATACTCAATTTATATAAAAAATATTAAAGTAGAAATTTAAGGGGTTTACACAAAGCGACCGCCGACTTATACGTTGAGATACCAGTCCATTACGGTGCCAAACGTCGTGACCTTTCATATAGATAGGGCCGGTGAACTTGAGATTAGAATTGGGTGCATGCGCAGAGCCTGCTACCCTTATGCTTAAGTTTGATTGGTTGGTTGCGAGAATTGTTGGTTGGTTATGCGAATTTCTAACTATAGCAGGCTTGGAGATTTGAGACAGAGATAGGCACGATCACTATGCTTATGTTCATATTATGTCTAACCATATATGTTGCAGGGACTTGGTATTGGACACCTTTATGATTTAGTTGCTTTTGATAACATGCTTTACTGCTTATATTGCCATGAAACTGATCCTAAGGCACTAATAGAAAGATCACCAAATAAAGATGTATGCTTCCCTAAATTTACTTAGTGTTGGTTTATGGCGAGTGGGTCTTGATCAGTATAACGAGGATGAAAGTACTAATCCCATACTAATTTCCTCGCAGGTTCAAGATATGTTCGACTCGTGGCGGGGCTTGGCTTGGATGCGCTGAGACATGGAGTCCTTAGCATTTCGACACGAGCTACCGTATTGGCGTTCAGACTTACAACATGGAGATGTTCGGTCGAAGAGTACTTGTTAGCTATAAAGAGGCATAATGTATGGAACGAGATCCTTCGTGAGCTAGAGAGATCATGAGTGTTTTAGCATATTAGCATTTTCAGTTGGGCTATTCAAAGCCCTTGTAATCTTCAGTTCATTTATGAATAAAAGAAATTTTTATTGTATACTATGTTTCCTTCCGCTGCTTATGCTGTCAATTTGAGATAAATTTACGTGAACCTATTATCTTGCCTTATACGAGTGCAACTCCAGGCTCGTGCGACATCACGCCCCAATAAGGACGATGATTCAGGTGAAATCTAGCGAGGACGAGCGATTTTCCGGATCGGGACGTGACATATGACAAAATTGGGGAGAAAAAAAATGATACTTTTGAAATATGATACTGACAAGTTTGCTCTAAAAATTTTTGGTTTGAGATTTTTTTCTAGAAATTCACAAATGTTCAACCCACTTGTTTTGTTACGGGGGGAGTAACAGGACTACGGGGGAGTTAAGTACATTGTACCGATGAACAAGCTATTTCCGTACTGCACCAAGTCTCCTTCCCAAACAAGCTGGACCTAAGTATCAATCGTAGTTTTGTCAAATTATCAAAATATGGAAGATTGTTGGCCCATATAGCCATGGTCGAACTGATTTCGATAATTTACTTAAACTCTGACTCTGATATGAAAAGAAAGAAGATCGCAGCAGATATCAAACAGATTCTTTTTTACTTTATTCTATATTTTCTTTTTATTGAGTCTAAATAATTGTGAGTCGGGATCACTGACAACTTAGAAGATCATTTTCACAAACCCATTTTGACCCAAAACAAAATCCTAAACCTTTGTTCACACAAAACCAAAACTAACCTAAAAATCCCTTAGCCGAACTTGGGCCGAGTTTTGTCCGAACTCGGTCTACCTATATTGCTCATGGTCAGCAGCAAATACCTATTCTTTTGGATCCATAACGTTCAAAACTTTGAACGTTACCCTAACTGAGTTCTATCTCAAAAATTCCTATAAATAGAGAATAATTTGTCATTTCTAATCACTTATTCATTCTTCATCTTCTCTATCTATTTCAAAGCTTTCCTATCTACAAAATCTTTAAATTTTCTATTCCCAAGACAACTCCTATTCTTCTAAGTGCCGATGGTTTCCGATTAGGAGTTTTCAAGTTGTACAAGCTTGGAGTATAAAAGCTTTCTTCAAAATGGTGTTGAAGTTTGATCATGGGCTTCGGATAAAAACACGACGGAGTTGAAGTTAGCGTGTTCTTCGGAGTAAAGTACGCGGTGTAATCTCTATTTCAAATAGTGGATTATAGCGAGCAAGAGTTCTCGCGAACTGGACTAGTCCTCTCAGAGGAAAACCAGTATAAACCTTGGTGTCTGCGTGTTGCTTTCTTGCCTCAATTTACTTATTGCTTTACTTCATTGTATTTAAGTTTCTTATATATCTGCCTTTACTTGCTTAATTTTTTTGGGAATATTTTACCAATGCACTCTATTCACCCCTAGAGGTGCCATCGATCCTATAGTATATTCCTAGGAACGATGTTCTTTTAACGAAGATGTTTGTTGGGACCTTGCAAGGGTGGCGTTCGAATGGTTCAGAGTCTTCAAAATGCCTCTATCAAAACATTCAAGGATCTGCAATCACTATTCTTGGCCAAGTTCTATGAACATGTTAGCATTGATCTCCATTCTCCACAACTTAAAAAGAGAAAGAGTCGGTATATGACTTCATCGAGCGCTTTTGATGACTCGCTCTTGGATTGCCTCAGGGCATCCCGGTCAGCATGTTGCTGGACACAATCTCCTCCTAGATGTCAGATTTTTTTTGGAAGCTGCCGAGTTTAAAACCTGGCCAGTACTTATCAAATGTATTGAGACTGCTGAGAAGTCGGCTGCCAACTTGGATTTTATGAGTCTTAAAAAGATCAATTCTGAGGACAAGGGCAAGCATTCTCAGAACAACAACAATTCCAATCACAACAACAACAACAACAATAATAAGGAAAAAGAGTCCCTGATTGTTGATGTCTTGACAGTCGCCACTAAACCAAAATCGAAGGGTAACTCGAGGCAACCTCGAAAATACACCTTCAATAAAAAGTTCACCATTACAATCTTCTATATTCTAATAAAAGCAAACAAGCTGGACTCCCTGACATGAGACGTCCTGATGATGCGAGTCGTACCAATGACCGCAAATATTGTCTCTACCATCGATACATGCACCATCCAACATAGAACTGCTACGTACTAAAATATAAGATTCATTAGATGATAGACTCGAAGGCTATCATGCTCCACAATCGACCAGAAGAAGGTTGCCGCCAATATGCTATCACCACAGTTTGACAACTTTCGAAAGTCAAAGTCCAAGGCGGTATCGTTCTGATACCATAGGCTTGGATCGAGGTCAATAATCTTCTGCCAGCTTGGAAATAGGCAATCGGGTTGGTTCTATTGACCATGCCATGTATCGAAATAATGTGGGCTCATCCCGATATTATCCAAGATCTGCAATAGCAGGGGGTATCGTCAACCTCCAAACCCAAGCAAAATGGCAAGAAGAGCAAGCCATGCAACATAGTTCTTCCTGTCTCTCTGGTTGTTGATGAAGCACTGTCTAGGGAGACTAGGTTCGACAAAACCTACTTGTGGACTCATGACCCGATCCAGGAGGATGCATCTCCTATTGCTCATAAAGTAGGTCCATCGAAGCAAACATCGACGGATAAAGCCAAACAAAAGAAACTATAATTTGATAAGTCCTTGAATAAGACTCCTCCCCAGGGACTCGATAAGCCGTAAAATTTTAATATACTGGCACAACTTGTCAATACTCCAGCTCGATTATTTATCTATGAGCTCCTTCGTCTCTCCAAGGAGACCCGAGATGCATTGAGAGAGGCATTAATGCATGTCGATTCCTATATGATGAAGATTAAGCCACCTGCTGAAGACCTTGATGTATGCCCTCATTGCTACAATGTTAGCAAGAGGGTACCTAACATAATCTTCTCACATAAGGATATGTTACTGAAGAATAACTTGCATGATAGGTAGTTGTACTATATCGGGTACATTGGGGCTATCAAGGTGGATTGTATGCATATTGATCCAGGCTCCTCTCTTAGCATCATTCGTAGAAGCTTGCTACTAGTATTGGGGATTCCAATGCATCGGCTGACAACTACTAATATTACCCTCCTTGGCTTCAATGTTGGTAGAAGTCACTCTTTGGGGAAGATCCGTCTCAAGTATTCGATAGTTGATCTACGCACAGAGATCACATGCTATGTGATCGATGTGGATGTATCCTATAACGTCCTTCTGGGACGGCAATGGATAATAATAATCTAATTGTAGCATTTACCCTCTACTAGTGCTTCAAGTATATAGATAGTAAGGGGGTAGTTCGAACGAAGTTTTCTGCTGTCGACCCGTTCAAAGGCATCAAAGCTTACTTTTTGGATTCGGTACTGTACAAGCAACAGTATCCGAGAGAAAAGAATGACAATGATGAGGCCGAAGCTGATATGACTAAGGATGATCCTTCGGTTATCTACCTTGAAGGACATACTGAAAGTGTTTTCTGTCACAATGATACAGAGCCTCTCATTATAGACCTCAGTGGATTAAATCTTAACAGGGGAATCGACTCTGGTCAGCCATTTGTGGTTGATCTATTTGATTTAACCACCCTCTCTAGTCATTTGTTCGTAGTTGACCTTTCTGATTGTGTTGCTGATGTTGCGTTGGACGAATACATGCATAACCATCCACACATAGATCCTCTTGGCGTTGATGTAATCTCAGAAGAGGAATTTCTTTACTACTTCAATAAAGCCAATGATTTGAATTACTCTGTTGTTGATACTAGATTTAGGTATGTTACATCTACCTTGTATTCCCGCAAATCCTTGTATATGCTGATGTCAACTGCTTTACAACAGGAGCATTGTGTCTCCCGTACGAGAATTCTTATTTCTTTGTTCCAACAAGGAAGAAAGGACAAAAGCCTATCACTTTTGGCAAAACTAAACCTTACAGGAAGTTACCTGAAAATGGCCCCAAAGAGGATACAAGTAAGATGCAACTTTATCGCTGTAGTCCACAAGCCAAACACATTATAAAAAAGATGGGCTATGATTTAAAAAGTGATAAAAGTCTTAACTTTGGCAAAGAACAACGTCTACCGTTGTAGCACTTTGCTCTAAAGGACAAACCTGAAACCTACTGCCAGTATACAGGTAGAGGATTATGTTATGTCACTCCTCCTCCAACTCCTGAAAGTTCAGAACTAGAAGAGGAAACACATTCACATTCTTCAAAGTCTTCTATCTAGGACTCTTATATGAGTATTGGAGAAATCTTCAAAAGAAATATTGTCTGCTAATATGATATCAATTGACCAAGCATCTGAAGAAGATGACCAAGCATTGGAACACTTCGAAGTAGATACTTAGGCTCAAAGGATGGAGTCACAGTGGAAATTAAGGTTTGAGCAGCGAGAACCACATATTGAAGATGAAATCATCTAAGTTGACCTAGGAGACGAGTTTTCTTCTAAGCCAACCTTTATCAACAGAAGCCTTTCTGAAGAGGAGAAATAATCTCTTATAAAACTTTGAAGACATGCCGGGTCTGGATCCCCAGATAGCTATGCGTCGGTTGAACATCATTCCAAAAATCTAAGCTGGTCAAGCAACATCAATGATGGTTTCGTCCAGATGTGATGGAAGCTATCGAAATCGAAGTTAAGAAGTTGATAGCAAGCAACTTCATTAACAACATCCTGATTGGATAACAAATGATATTCCAGTCATAAAAAAGCAACAAAAATTAGAGTATGCATTAATTATCGAGATTTCAATGTTGTATGCCCAAAAGACATGTTCCTTCTGCCTATAATGATGTCATGATTGATAACTTCAAGTGGATATCTTTTATGGATAGTCTTTAGATACAACCAGATCAAGTTGTTTCTGAATGATGAGAAGCACACATCATTCCGAATACCGTTGGGGGTATACTTCTATAAGGTGATGTCCTTCAGATTAAACAATGCAGGTGCTACATAGTAGTGAGCTATGAGCATAATTTATTGCGAACATTTGTGCAAAACAGTGGAGTGTTACATCGATAATATTACTGTTAAAAGTCTTCACAAGCAACATCACATACAAGATTTGAGAATGGTGTTCGAACTGATGTGCGCATACCAATTCATGATGAACCCGATTAAGTCTTTCATGGGAGTCTCCAGCACAAGTTCCTTGGGTTTATCATAATGCCTAAAGGCATATACCTTGATCCGGATAAAGTCAAAGCCATCCCTGACCTGCGTCCTCCAAAGAACCTGAAGGAACCCTGAGGAGTTTAAGGAAGATTGGAGTATATCAGAAGGTTCATATCAAACATTTCTGGTCTGTGCCAGCCATTCACTCAACTCATGAAGAAAGGCGTTACGTTCATTTGGAACAAAGAGTGCCAACATGCATTTGATGGTATTAGAAAATATCTCAAGATCGAGCCCCCCAATTCTCGTGGCTCCCGTTATAGGGAAACCTTTATAGTGTATGTGCGTACGATGGATCATTCTATGGGTGTGCTGCTAGCACAGAAGAGTGATGAAGGCCACCAACAAGCTATTTAATATCTTAGCCAAATGATGGTTAGGACTGAGCATATGTATAATCCTATAGAAAAAGAGTCTCTTGCTCTGGTATTCTCTACCTAGAAGAAATGATATTATGTGATTGGGTAGAGGATACACGTCATCTCCAATGTTAAGTTGAGGATACTCATGTCAAAGCTGAGTGTGCTTAACTCTCGCCTAGCAACCTGGAGATGTTGCTATCTCCATACAACATGGTATTCGTCCTACATAAAGCAGTTAAAGGACATGCTTGGCCTGACTTCTTGGCGGTTCATCCGATTTCGGAGACATCAAAATTTACGAAGATATTCCACACAAAGTGTTAGAGTGTAACATTGTGTCAGATGAAGCTATTTGGCAGATGTTCTTTGACAATGCATCAAGGACGAGACAAAAAGACAATATCATAGCAGGAGTGGGGGTAGTACTTGTTTCCCTTGATAATCTTGTGATACATTGGGCTTATTCCCTTATGGAATTGTGTTCAAACAATGTAGCAAAGTACAATGCTTTACTCATTCGTCTTCAGTTAGCACGCCAACAGGGGGTAGATTATCTTAAAGCTTATGTCGATTACAAACTGATAGTTAGTCAAGTCAGAAGAGAATATGAAGTGCAACATGAAGACGTCATTCTATATTATCAAGCTACTTTAGATCTAGCTGCAGCTTTCAGAGGATTCTATATTAATCATGTATTACGATTAGATATACTGAAGCATATGCTCTAGTCAAACTTGCATCTTTCTTGTCCATGTCAGCTAAAACACAACATTCATTTACGGCGATGGATTGAGAATTATTCTATACTAAGAATAATCTTGATATCCACCGAAGCTATACATCAGAGATATAACTTGAACTGTGAGACTGGAGATTCCCTTTCATAGACATGCTCTCTACGAGATTCTTCCAAACGATCCGAAAAAAGCAATTTCTATTCAGATATGCTCCCTCCGATTTTGTATAGTAACAAAATGTTGTATTAGTGCTCATATGACGGACTTTCTCTTCGATATTTATCCAATACAAAAGCGAAAAAAGCCCTTCGAGAGGCTCATGACGGTACGTGTTGTGCACATCAACCGGGTAATTCTAAGCTGCACGATCGCCTCAAACGAATAAGTTATTATTGGCCTACTATGGTAGCTATAATGTCCCGTTCTGCTTGGTGCATTGAGATGATTAGTTTGCCTAAAAGGCCGTTTGGACTTGAGTTCATGTAGAGGATGTTTCAGATATCTGCTTGATATTTCTGCTCCGATCACATATATGCTCAACGGGTCCTCCAGATATGAATTGACGCAATACATGATCTTTTTACTTGGCATAACTATACAAATGAGCTTACGCTCCATAAATCATTCCATCCGTCTAATTTAAGAAAGACTGCATCATCCTTCAAAAATCTCGATTCCAACACAACTTATAGTTCCACGGTTCGATTAATTTAAGAAAGACTGCATCATCCTTCAATACCGATGTTGAACATGCCCGGGTAGCAGACGCAGTCACCAGTGGCAGCACAGCTCCTTCTCCGATAAAAATTTTAAGAAAAAGAGGGATATGAAGAAGAGGAGGAGGACGAAGGCGGCTCCTTCTTCGCCCAAAGCTTGCTTTTTCCTCTGGAAATGTGAATGGAATGTGGGAAAGAGATGCTTTTTTAACCAGAGAGAGAGAGAGAGAGAGAGAGAGATGATTTTAGTATGATAACTAATTATGATAATAATGGTAATTAATTTAATCTATCTTTAAATATGATAACCATCGTCCACTTTCAACAACCATACAAACAACCGAATTTTTTTTCTTCTCCACTTTCAATATACATCCCAACCACCAAATTCTTTTTTATTTTTTTCCTTCACTTCCATTTCTTTCAATTCCACAAACCAAACAATATTTTTAAAAGTCAAAGCTTATGCTTACACAAACTCTATTTTTTTACTTTTGCATTTTTTTTTTACAATTTCGTGCAACCAAACAGACCCCTTAGAGCTATAACATAGTATGTACTTACCCTTGTGCATTTGTGCATGTACCTACCCTTCAACCAGGTAGTTCTTTTTTTGTTAATGATCTATAAGGATATTTGGTGGAAGTTCTGTGACTAGTTCTGGCAGTTAATACTAGAGCCCATAAGCAGTTCTTAGCACATGAAACTTGTGAGCCATCATGAAATTTAAAGCATCCAGCCCTCGAGAGTGATATGTATCATGCTACTGTCCGTCCTCTATTTCTAATTCTTAGACATATTGATGGAAACCATAATTTAGTTTTTATTGTTGTATTTAAATTTTCTTCGTTATATTTTTAGGGTTAATCATATTAACTATCCTATGTTTTATACTTAATATACGACCACCACTGCTTTGAAACTAATTATACGGATCCCCCTATAATTCCTCTTTTCTATAGAAACTAATAACACTGATTATGGTTAAAAAAAATTATAAAGGAGAGGGTAGTTAGTGTAATTATTATCCTTATGGCTAAAAAATATTATAAAGAAGAGGGATGATTAGTGTAATTATTTTTGGAATACGGATATGCCATGTATTACTCGTAAAACATAGGAATTCAGTTTAATTTTAACTCTTTTTTTAATTTTTCTGTTTTATCACTTAGGATTTAAGTTCTTAGGTATAAACTTTTAGAGATTGACATTTTCTTCTTTTATTATTGAGTTTATAAATTATCTGCAAGTTCAAAAGATTTATTTTGAGTTTGTATGATACCCAAAGGTGAATCTCTCAAAACCCTTTAGGGTCTGCTTGGTAACGGTGTTTTTACCGGTTTTGGGATATTTTTGAACCGACCGTTTATGAAAACCCCTGCTTGTTAATTTTTTTGAGGCACCGGTTTTGATCGGCTCGAAAACGCTCCAAAATCGATGTAATGTATTTTTGGGTGGCTTTATAAACACCCCAAATCGGTGGATTTTGAACGGCTCTATTTTTTTTATTCCATTTATATCCTCACAAAAATATATATAATTATAACTACTGATACCCTTTCCTATTTAATTTATTCGTGTAAAAAAAACTTTCAGAACCGCGTGTTAGTGAATTATCAAGCATGAATTGGACTGGTTTAAAAGCCGCTACTTAAAAACCATCCAAAATCGGACCCCTCCTGACCGCTCGTAACTGGTTTAAAAGCCGCTCGTTTGTGATAAATTTATAATAGTTAATTGCTCAATTACGTTTTATTTTAAAGCTTCCACACCCAATCTGTCATAAATTTCCTATTTTTCTATTTTCGCTCCCCCCCATAAATTTTCAATTTCATACAAATCATCTTTCCTTTAGGTTTTTCATTCAGCGTCACATACAAAAGCCTGCACATCCATGGTGCTTGGCATATTTGTAAGGAGGAACTTGTTCACAGTGGCTACTGTTTGCATCTTCAACCATCGGAAAGAATCACACAATCTTTAGACAATCACAGAAACACCTAGAGCTTCCATCAGAGATGCATGGTCCAGCGCATTATGCCAACCCCGTTGCACAAGAACCTATCAATAAATTTCAAATAAGAGGTTCCATACACATTGTAAATGCTTAACACGGTCGTTCCCGTCACTTCGTATATATACAGTATTTCACGACTATATACAATGGATACAGGCAAACTTTGCTGAGGGAAGCATATCTACACTTACCTTCTAGCAAACTTTAGGGCTTCAGAAGATGCTTCACACAACACATTTCTTCCTTTATGTACAACGTCAGTTTATTAGTGTATATATATACAGTACTGTCCCGACTGGCACTACCTTGAACTACTCAGGTCTGACATTTACCAGGTTTGGCAGGGCTGCTAACTGGAGCTTCTTTATCTCGGTTGCAGTGACCTTGCACGACTCCAGGGTGAGCGATCTCAGATTCTTCAACTGTTTCAAATGCTGCAGCCCGCCATTTGTTACACGGGAGTTCGAGACGTTCAGAGAAACCAACGAAGTCAATCCTGTAACGGATAGACGCAATTAGAATACAAACAGATTTAAAACCTTAGAACATATGTGGTTGATGATGGCATACCGGATATCGTTTCGAGTGTCTTATCTGTAAGGTTGCAATTTTGAGACAGATTGAGGGTTCTCAAAGAAGTGAGGTCTTTGATGTTCCTCACTCCAGCATCAGTAATCGACCCCCCACATACCTCAAGGGACCGCAGGTTCTTGAAATCTGATAACATTTGAGCACGTGTTTCTTATCAAAACCAAGTTAATAAAAGGAGTGTTGTCTTCATACAGAGTAGTCTTCATACACCCGTGAAAGAATTTCAATGTCCATACTTCAAAGGAAATGTAAATTTGGGTGTACATTTTATATGAAATAAAAGAAATCTTGTTAATTGATGCAAAATGCATCTTGATGATATGAGCAGCAGTTCTAAGTGATGCACAGGTTTTTTTAGTTAATATAGAGATGACCCCTAATCTAAAACTGCTGTTGTCTGAAAAATCTAATAGCGCGCATCACCCAGTTGAAACTTCTTTCTTGTGGAGGGCAGATGCAGGAATTCTGCCCACTGGAAGCATAATGGAATATAAAATAAATTAACCATATATTTATTTCATGTAATGTAGTTCATGTTGTGCTGGAGTTGAAATGGAAAAAGGTAAAATAATTTAGTGATCACTCTTGTAAAGTATTATAGGTAAATATGAAACGGTTGGTTAAGGGCTTCTTTAACTAAATAGCCGGATTCGGGGGCATCCTCTAACACTCGAGCTATTGTGTGAAAGTCCCTGCCCTTGGATCTTGACTCGTCCCCGTTTACATCGCATGACTCATGCTTGAACCTACTTGGGACCCCATATCTGAACTTCATATCTGACTTGAACCATGCCTATCTGAAAACTTTTATGCTACCCTGTACAATTCAGCAAATAACGAATAGACAATAACCGGGTAATCCTTATTCCACATTCCTACATAAGAAGGTCCCTCCCTAGTGACACATAAAGTGCTATGTACAACTAACTATGATGAACAAAACTGCAGCAAAATGACAGGAACAATTTTAGTTGAATTTATCTGTACGTTCCTCCGCTGTGAGTGTAACACTAAAACCAAATCCTTGAATATTATCCTTATGTTTGATATGTAGTTCTAGAACCAAGTCTCCAAATCCTACCTTCTACACAACTATATTCGCCAAAATAGTACTTAAATGATGATTGACAAAGTCCAATCCAGTACTGTGTTCTCTTCCATTCACTGCAGTAGAAACTCATTAACTTCATCGAGTAACTGATTTACTATCTTGTTACCAGATTGTAATACAAGTAGGGAATGGAAGCCAGCCAAAGTAGTTATATATTCCAATGCTTAGTTCATAAACTCGTAGATACATGTAGATTGAAAAAAGTGAAATTTGGTATGAGAAGAACAGCACTTATATTGAAGCACGAGGTGCATTTACACGTACTAGAAATACCTAAAGAAAGAAAAAAAAGAAGCTTTTTGTTTCAAGAAAGATAAACCTATGTGTGTAAAAGAAATATGCTAGCTTCTTTTTCCGAAATTAATACTACCATAATATTTACAAGTACTGCTGACCATAAATGTATAGTAAACAACTGAAAGAATGAGAAGCATATAGTATGGATAAAATAGAATAACTAATCACATACATCGGAAGCAGTTTGTTCCCAAATCTGTAATACGAGCTCCAAAAAGATCCAGATGAGTTAATCCAGTGAGAGCTGCAACACACATGAGAAAATATGGTCAAGCCTCATAAGCTATATCCTGAAATTGTGAAACAAAAGACCAGAACATGTCCGGAGGCTTGGATCTGCATGACACATGAATCTTATGATGAGAGCATGCAAGTGGTTATGTTGAAACAACAAGCAGGAATCTGTTAATGAAATCCATTGAAATAAACCAGAAGGATATATTTCATACTCAATTAATAATAGTTATTACAGTTATAAATTATTTATGATCATTATTACTATTATATCACGTATGACAACTGTATTTCGCTATTTACCATGTCATCTAAGCCAGGGATAATTTTAAAATTATTTTGATCCTTTTGTGGATGTTACAACACTATTCTTGATCACAAGAATAGGTAACTTGATCTGCTCAGTATACGAATTTATGACAATTTACTTATGCTATAGTGAATCAGTTAATGAGCATTCACATACAACTGATAATTGATTGGCAAGCAGAATCATTACTAATTGTATGAGGAGCACATACTTCAAAACTACATGCAATAGGATGTGAGAATATGTAAAAGAGTGAAACAACATTCCTTTACATTTCCAAACTGGTGTAAGGTAAACCTAATCAACACTCTCAAGACGGTAGAAATAGACTGATGTAGCAATATTGAAGTTGTAGTCCAGCTAATAGCCAACTACGGCAGGACAGTTGCTTACTGCATGTGCTGGATAGGAGGTAGCATTCATTCAACTCGGCAGGATGTTGGCCACACTTTTGTTTTTACGGTTTTCATGTAGTGAGTGAGGTGGTTTTAATTTGTACCCTTTTAATTATTGTAAACAAGATCCATCTTCCAGCTGTCACTTTTCTCTAAAATCTGGAATTACCTCTTCTCCTCCTCCCTTATGCCTGTCGACAGATGAAACTCAACTATCTTGATCTCATATTCAAACGACTTTCTCTAGGAAGCATAACTTTTAAAGATCCAACTCTTAGAACAAGTTTGATCCCTTATCCCATGTCATGACATAAGCAGTTACAGTCATTGTCCATACAATCGAAGAGGTGCCTATTGGGATGAAATGATAACGTTCAAATAGATTCTCTCATTAGAATGTCATATTACTTCTTTGAAACACTATGCAGTAGGCAGCTCATTGACTTACATTATTATAATATTTCATGAGCAATAGGAGATCAATTTGGGAGGTGGAGGTGGTGGTGGTGGTGTGTGCGTGGGGAGGAGGAGGGGGGGGGGGGGAGGGGATTTCCTTCTAGAACTCTAGAAACACTAAAAATCTCCTTAGCTTGAAACTCTTGATTATCTGCAAAAGAAAGCTTCTACAGGCATTAAGAACCCCCCCCCCCCCCCCCCCCCCCCCCCCCCCCCCAACCAACATAACTTTATCATAGGCCTTAGAAGCGATCTGGATCGTCAAAACCCCAACTTTAGATCTGAACCGTGCAATAAATTTCGCTCAAAACTTGCTCGAGCGATTTTGCACACTTAAGTGTGCCGGTGACATACCGACGGTATGCCGTAACGGTCTCCACCTTGGCGAGATGTTCCTCTAACCTCCTTATGAGATTGTTTCAACACTTCGTGCTTAATTAGCTCCAACTCTGGCCTTTTCTTCCCCTATCATGATTTTTGACTAGAACCAAGAAAGTACTCATGTCGCTTCAATTGTTGTCCACGACACTTACACAGTCTTGAACTAGACACCGAGAAACTGTAATTACCATGGTCTTTTCACAAGAACTGTGAAACTACTATGTTGAGGCCGGGAACTCTCCTAGAATCGAAGTACTTGAAGTTGAGGCTTCCTTGAACTTCTCAACTGGAATCGCCTTGGTTAGCATATCCGCCAGTTTCACCTAGTGTCATTGTGTCATCTTCCGAAGGTCGATCTTCTTGTTGCACCATCCCGTATCATATGTGATAATGCACGTCTATGTGTTTCGTCAGACTGTAGTATACTGAAATTTTGGCGAGATGAATCATGCTCTGATTGTTGTGAAACAATGCAACCTGCATCTTATTAAATCCAATTTCACTAACCAGATCTCGTAATCACATAGCTTCCTTGGACGCCTGGACTGCCGCCATGTATTCCGACTCCATAGTGAAAAGCGCTACGATATCTTTAAGTGTTGATTTCCATCTAACCGGAGAATCTTCAAAAGTCTATACGTAGCCCATTATTGACCTTCTTTTATCCAAATCATCAGCGTAACTGGCATTCACATAATCCTGCAACTAACTTGATTTGTGCTCTGGTTTTTAAAACAACAAACTAAGATCCTTAGTCCCTTATATATAAAAGTATCTACTTTGCAACTTCCTAATAAAGTCTCCTTGGATTTGACATGAACCAGATTACCAAACTGAACACATACAATATATTGGGACAAGTGTACGTCGTAACATACATCAATGAACCCATCGCACTCGCATACGGAACCTAAGCCATCTTCACCATCTCCTCTGAATTCGCTCAGAGCTTAGAGGATAAGCTTGAAATGACAGTAGTCACCTATCTAGTCTTCCATGCTAAATAGCTCCAACACCCTCTCTATGTGTTTCATTTGGGACAACCATAACTTACCAGCCCTCCTGTCTTAATAAA
This sequence comes from Iris pallida, assembly GCA_029216955.1. Taxonomy (NCBI): domain Eukaryota; kingdom Viridiplantae; phylum Streptophyta; class Magnoliopsida; order Asparagales; family Iridaceae; genus Iris; species Iris pallida. Next base: position 4,273,166 of record JANAVB010017596.1, on the reverse strand, counting down.
TCTCCATCCCAAGAATTTTCTTTGCGCCAGCTAAGTCCATCATGTCAAACGCTGCACATAATAAAATTTTGAGTGCATTTTATCTCCACCTTACTCTTGGAAGCAATCTTGAAGCAATCATCATATCGTTGATACACAAGAGAAGATATATCAATGACCCAACCTTCTTGAATAGACGCAGTTGCCGTACTCACATAGGATGAAATTGGTCTTCTGCATAAATGAATTGAAGCGCTTGTACCACTACTTCAGAGATTTGCTTCAGCCCATATATAGTTAGCTTAAGCGGAATAATGCATGTGATCGATCCAGGTTGGAACTTTTTTTTTTTTTTTGAGATCAAGTTGGTATGGTACGGGAGCTATACGATAAAATTAGAGAATCACCTCTTCCATATTGGACTTCTTTCCATCTCGTGTCGCTAAAGTGATTAATTCACTGCGTGAAAGCAAATGCGACCATTAGGTTGCCTACGGATTGTTGAAGTGGCCAACCGAAAGTTCCAATCAAGTCAGTGAAATCCCTACTTTAGCTTTGGTCGAGCTCACAAACGTGTCCTTTATAGAGGGCTCCATAAATCCTTCATTCTGTCTCAGGAAAATCGTCTCTTCCAGTTCACCGTACAAAAATGTCATCTTGATATCCATTTCCTCTAATTCCATATCCTCGGTAGCTACCAACGCAAAAAATCATCCAAATAAATGTATGCTTGACTATTGATGAGAATATCTCGTTGTAGTCGATCCCCTCCCTCTGAGGGTACCCTTTAACAACTAGACGTACCTTGTACCGCTCATTGCCCTTCTTCCTGAATATCCATTTGCATCCGATAGCCCTTTTGTCTATTGGTAGCTCGACCAAGTTCCACGTACTATTTTTGACCTATGTTATCGCAACGATTGAGTGATCCATGTCCTCTTACCCAATGGCCTCTTTATAATCACTTGGGTTCTATGTTTTCGTAACTAAAGCAAATACAACTATATTTTCAAAATCATACCTTACTGGTGCTCTGTATATACGCCCTGATCCCCTCAATTCTATCGTCTGCGGATCCTTATGTGGTTGATCATCATCCTCCATCTTCGTGAACTGCTCGTCCTCCTCCATACCAATGGCTGTATAGGTACTTCCGAGGCTGTATCTATACGAGTGTCAGATACATCCACCTTCTACTGAGTCACTATCGTCTGTAATGCCATTAGCCACCTTAGTCTTTTCTTCTATATTTTTCAATATAGAAGCTTCGTCGAAGATTACATCTCGGCTCATAAACACCTTTTTGTTTCCTGGATCCTACAATTTGTAGCCTTCGACTCCTTGTTTGAATCCCAAGAAAACACATTGCTTTGACTTTGCCTCCAACTTGGTTCTGTCCTTCTGATTTACATGTGAGTAGATAGGGCACCTAAAATCCCTTAAGAATCATAGCTGAATGGCTCTCCTTTCCATACCTCTTCAGGGATCTGAAAATTAATTGTTGTAGATGGTGACTTATTAACTAAATAACACGCATGACTAACTACTTTTGCCCAGAAGTCATCTGAAAGATCGGACTGCAACCGCATGCTCTCGACTTTCTTAGTAGTGTCATATTCATGCGCTCAACTACCTCATTCTTCTCCGAAGCTCCTGGAACTGTCCAATGCCCTCTGTATGTCATGCTTCTTGCAGTAATCATGAAACTCTATAGAAGTGCACTCTCCTCCATTGTCTGTCCACAAAAACTCCATCGTTCTCCCTTCTGTTTCTCCATGAAACACTTCAGACTTGTGTTTGCTGAAATATATACATACCTTCCGTAAAAAATCTTCTATGAAGAAGACAATTACATAGATAAGGTAGACAAACCATAATGGAAATGGAGTGACATATTTGACTCTTACTCTTAGCTTAGCGGTGCTACCAATACCTCCTTTGGATGAATTAGTGATGGCCTACATACGCCCGAGTAGAGGACTCCTTTGATCTTGTGAACTGCCTGCTTGAAGCCAACCTTTTGTTGCTTATCCGTCGTGCATAACTTGCAAAATTCTAATTTGCACTCCTTCAGACCCTTCAACAACTCTCTTTTTTTTGCAATTCACGTAGAGCCCTCTCACTCATGTGGCCTAGACATAAATGTTATAGCCTTGCGTATCCTCCACCTCTTTCTTTATTATGACGGCTACATCACCAGTATCTACTGTCCAACTAATACAAGTTCGACGTATATGTCATTTCATGACCACCAAGCTGCCCTTCACTATCTTCAACGAACAAGCATGGCCAACAAACTTGCAGCTTATCACATCCAGAACACCCAGAGAATTAAGAATTTTCTTCAAGTCTGGAACGTGTCTCACGTTCACGAGTGTTTGCACAACCACATCAAACATTTTTATTTGTATATTTCTCAGTCTTGCAAGATGTATTGTTCCCCATAGAATAACACCCCATTTGAACTCCTTGTGTGTACGAAACCCCTACCTACTCGGACGCATGTGGTAAGAACATCCAAAATCAAGTATCCATGTCTGGTAAGTACATCACAAACTGGCTCATTGTCTTCCTGAGCAACACTTACTTTACCCTGGCCACTAGAACTGATGGCTTGACTCTTCTTCTCTAGCTACTGCTTGTCCTTTGGACATTGTTTTTTCATGTCCTGGCTGCTTGCAAAAGAAGCATGCGAAGCTCTCTTGTCCGGATGATTAGGATCTGGCTAGATCGTTATTTCTTCCGTCTTTATTCTTCGACCTTCTCCTTTCATTAGCAATTAACCCGGATGACTTTTCTATAGGATTTGGCATCTTCATAATTTCATTATTAAGCATAGTTGTGGCTACCTCTATCTCGAGAAATGTCTTTGCCATATAAACTTGTTGGAAGTAGATGGTCATAGGACCCTAGAAGCGTAGAGAGAAGTAAAAGCGATACGTCCTCCTCTTCTTCAGACTTTACCTCGAGACAGAAGATCACTTATAATTTTTTGAAGTTGTTCAAATGACTGAGAATCCGAGTTCCTTCATGCGGAGACTGTAGAGCTGCTTATTGATATATAGCTTGTTAGACGATGACTTTGTCATGTAAAAGCTCTTGAACTTAAATCATAAATCAGCCACAAAAGTTTCTATCGTGACATTATACATGATTTCATCCACCAGACAAAGTTCTATTGTGCAATGTGTCCTCTAATTCATGTTATCCTATGAATCATTTGTCATATCCGAAGGCTTTTATCCTTCCTTGAGATGGTCGTAACGACTTCAAAGGCTTTTATCCTCCCTTCAAATGGCCTTAACGACTCCTTTGACCAGTAGTTCCTTAACCCTTATCTTCCACAATGAGAGTTACATTTATCATTGAATTTCTCAACCTCGAACTTGGTTTTATTCACTTTACCATTATTAGTCATCATGAATTAACATATTCCCTTGGACCTTAATGAACTAATAAATTCAACCTTAATGAACCAATAAATTCAAAAGTCCCGATCTAGAAAGATATGGAGTAAACCAATGTCGTCACCTACCGTTAACCTAGATCAAAGAGAGAGAGAACTCTCAACGGTTCTCTTATGCTTTGATACCAATTGTTGTGCGTTGTGCACAAGCACGGGACCAATACCTTAATATAACAAAATAACGAGAAAGAGCAGTAACACACAAGAACACACAAGTGATTCGGTCAAGAGCGACCTACTCCACAAGGCAAGTTGAGAGTACTTTATTGAATCAAATAACCATATTGAAAATTACAATAGCAAATGTCACAACCGCAATCCTCTCCGTATGAGATCTAGACCGATCTCTCTCTTCAATTCCCTTCTAGATCTCAAAAAAAAAACCTAGAAATTTCTTAGCTTCAAACTCTTGATTAGCCTACAAAAGAAAGCTTATAGAGGCATTAAGAACACCCCCCCCCCCCCAACTTAACTCCAGTTTAGATCTGAAACGTGCAAAAAACTGAACCAGCCTCGACCAAACAACAAGACGACACTATGCCGCCAGCATGCTTAGTGAGCAATTTTGCTCAAAACTTGCCAGAACGATTTTGCACACTTAAGTGTGCCAGCAGCATACCGAGAATTTGTACCTTGATACTGCTATTTTCCTTGGCAGTTTTGACTCCTTCTGAAATTCTCCTATTCCTCCCGGATTGTGCCCGTATCGAACACGAGTTAATCATAATTTGGTTGCGGTTATGAAACACAGCGTCAGTGGACTGCAATTTCGGAATGTGATATCCAAATCTACGGTTAGTCATCTAAAAGTCCGGAGATTTAAAGATTTCTAATCCCAGTTCCCTCATCATATTCATTTTATACTTGGTCCAAATCACACCCTAAAATAGTGTGATTCTTAAATCTTCACAATTTTTCTTTAAATCTTCTCCATCCATAACAGTTCTGTTTTCCTTCTCAACTTTCCTCTTCCCATATACCATCTCTTCACTGCTCCACATTACTGCTTGCTATCTCACGGGTGATCACCGTCGTCACCACCAATTCTCCTACTCTCGCCGACCCAGTGGCCTAGCTGCAACCATCTGCATCTACTATTCTTCGCCATCATCTCTCCTCTCTTCTATCATAGTGGAACATTAAAGAGCAACTTGTGATTGGTTTTGTGATTCAAGATCAAGTTGTGCTTTGGTAGATCCATATTTTAATTAAAACCGGAAGTAAGATCCAACAATTGGAAAGTTCTGCAAATTTTGGATCATTTCTAGGTCTGAAATCAGATCTTAAACCACAGAAGGATCAGTGAGATTTAATACTTTCAATTTGGTTTTCTTAATCCATGAACTTTTTTGAGTTCGATTTCAGAAAACGAAGATGGACTTTGGACGAAATATGAATGCTTGTTGCTGTTTTGGGTCTGGACATTTTGCCCAAAGGAAGAAAACGACATGTTTTTCATAGTGGCCTTCAAATATGACTCACTTTTTTCCCCAAATAAACCCTTGAAAGTATGTGTTCGTTATACTTTTTGTTTTTGTCTTGATTTGGACATTTTTGTCATATTGTAAAGCTAGTGTTGTCAGACAACTTACATTATTTGCACCCAAGGCTCAAATTGTTAGTGGTAGTTTATTTTTTCCAACTAATTCTGTATAAAATTTGACATATTTAAATTTAATTGTGTTTTTAATTAGTTTAATAGATTAAAATTATTTTTAAATTTAATATATATACTTTAAATATAATTTCAAGTTATTAGTAATTGAATTAATCCATTTACAGGAACAGCAAGTTACTTTGTGTTTAAAAAAGCCTCCTGGCTCTAGTGGTCAGCAGGTAGAGACATAGCACATATGGCTGGGTGGGTTCGATCCCACGAGGAAGCGGATTATTCCTTCCAATTATGGTGGGAGTTAAAAAAAAATGCCTGCTGATGCTAGAAGAATGATGAAGTTAGAAGAAAACTACTTGTTATGTATATTGTGGGCAAGTATAAAACAACATTTTGTAGAATTCAGAAATAATGTAGAACAAACGAGCGAAATCTGAACTTCTACATGAGGAATTGACAATGTAAACTTGGTCATTAAGGTCAATTTTAAATCCAATTGTTCTACCAAATATTCAGTGGCAGACCCGGAAATCTTTCCCAGGAAGAGAAAATATATTAAAATCTTATAAAAAAAGACAAATTTCAAAAAGTCTATTAATCCAAAATTGCATTATAAAGGCTCACATTACCAAGGCTCAAACACTCGGTTTCAATATCGCTTTTGCACCATTTACCTATGATTATCTGTTTCAGAAATTTCAAGGAGTTTTGGTGGCTTTGAATTGGTCCACTCCAGGCTTTCAGCAGTTTTCTAAAAATTGACACTTCAACTGGTTTGGGTGTATGTGTTGTTTTGGTGTTTCCATATCATTTTACCAATGAAATTTAGGGAGCATATTGTATAAGTTGTAAAGAAAATAGAAAATGATTGTAAACCACCACTAATACTGCTCGAACTTAGAATCTCCTGGTTATAACCTAACTACTTCACCATCTGGACCACCCTTCAGTGGTTGAATTTATAAAGAAAATAAGGGAGACAACAAGACAGACACAGACTACAGAATGAAACCCAAAAGTCAAGGGAGCACCCACCCACCCTCAGGCCCTAGGCGAGTCCGCCCCTGCAAATAAATATTAAAATCTATAGAAATTTTTTGCTGTTGCAACACTCTTCATGCTCTCCATAACCTCCAGACCTCCACATTGTGCATTTCAGAATAATTTAGTATAGAGAGATTTATAACAGATATGACAAACTAGCACAAAATAGATAACAGGATACCAGTTGCATCTGTCTATATGCTGTCAGGGGTTGGTTAGAGTAGAAAGATGTTGGTTGGAACTTGTTGAATGAGACTATCAGCAACCATTCCACTGTTTATAGAATAGCTGTTCTTTTTCATGAGACAGATGAGAACCGATATTCATATGCAAGTAGCATTATTGAATACTTACTAGTAAGAGCTGGTAGGCCTGCATCCGTAAGTTGACGATTATCAAGATTTAGTGATCTGAGGGATGTTAGTCCAGATAACTTTCTCAGACCAGAATCTGAGATTGAAGTAAAAGACAGATTGATACTCTCCAAGTTGCATAAACCTGCAAAGAAAGAGAGATTGAATCAAAATTAAAATTTTGTATATATTTATTTTACCTTTTAAGCTGAAGCAAGGAATGTCTTTAACCTGAAGACTTTCAGTTAACATCAAATTCACAACAAATGTTTTTTCTAGTACAAAAAGGACACCATTGATCTTCCTTTGACGTGAAAAATATATTGAAGATGGAGAACAACTGTTTTACTAGGATTTTAGGAAATGGAAAGTTAAGACGAAACTAGGAAAAATGTGGAAACTATGATATACTTTCTACTTTGTTGCTTGCTGGGTTGTTGGAAACTAAGTTAGGAAACTAGTAGGACCCACAAAGAAAATGTAAACTACTTCCCATTCTACTTTCCATCCAAATAGGTGGAAAGTCACTAACTCACGGAAAGCAATTATGATCTTTTTTTTTTGTTATTATTTTCATAAGAAAAGAAAACAGTCACTTTTAAAACTCCATGCTGTTTACTTTTTGTTACTATCATGCTGTCATTAACGACAAGTTTCTATATTTCAGTTTCTTGCAAACAAACAACATTTTCAATTGAAAAATTAGTTCATTTAGGTTTGTAGATACCAATAGAAACTTGGTTTCAAAAGTTTCTATCTGCCAAACAGACCCTTAAGTAAAGCAAGCATGATAAGACCTTAAGTATGATTGCCATTTTAATAGGATTACATGTGTAAGTATGATTACGGTCACCAAGTATACACAGGTCAACCAAATAATTATACAAATGGAAGATTTAAAACATGTTCAAAAAAAAAAATCAATAGTAGGGCATATGATATGCGGAACTCTGAAACCAAACCAGAAAGATGGCGGAGGCCATTGCTTCCAATTTCTGTGTCCGACAGCTCCAAGCTTTTTAATCGCCAAAGGCCTAAAGAAATAGTCAAAATCGTCAATAAATAAGTAAAAGTAATAATTGATCGAACCCTCTTATACTATAGAAACCCAAATACAATGATATTATCATTAGCTAGGAAACACACATAACATGAACTAAAGATATTGTCTAGATATGGTCAAGTTATCATTAAATAGTTTGTCTGAAAGAGGGTGTTTGTAAGAGAGACTCCAGAACCCCATGTTTCATTTGTTAAACCATCCTTCAGTCAACGTTAGAAACACCACATCGGGGAACACCTGGGACTGGGATGGGTTCTATTTGCAAAACACAGCCTGTGTAGATTATACAAGAGTAAAACGAAGGTTCTTTGCTTAGAAGTGATGCAAAAAACCACCAGTTGGCTCTTTACGGGTAAAGAAGGCGACAAACGTGTGCGCAACCGCAACATCATAAACTTGCTAAGCCCAATCATTTGGGTGGTAGTTTCTGAACCCCAATTTGACCAGACATCTTTTCTGAAACAAGGGAAAACATTCTTGAAATTCATTCTTTTGGTGTTTCTCAATTCTCAAAACTGTATACATGCAAAATCTAAGAGCATGTAACCATTTCAAGCATTATATAGGTTAAAAGGCATCACTCCTTCGGTAAAGGTCCAAACTTATAATTTAACAAGGGTGAAACGTAAGTTTCAAGATATACATAGGTACACCTACATATTTACAGAGAACCAAGCAATCGCAGGGTAAACTTTAAGCATTACAGAAACCAACATCAAACAAAATGAAGCTTATGGAGGAAGCCAAGGAATCCATGTCTGCCATCTATATCCAAGGCAATACCCAGTATCAATTAAAGTAACTCAATGTTCCAAAGAAGTTACCTTTTAAGTTGCATAAACCTTCATCACGAATCTGGCAAGAATCTAAGTTCAAACTTTCCAGATTAATCAAATCTGCAGTGTAAACAAAATAGAAAAAATCACTAAGAGCAACATGAACATCATAACAGCAGGAAGTTTATTCGCTCGTAATTAATATATAGAAAGGTAATGAGTAGAAAAAACTAAAAAGGAAGTCCAGCAACTAAATTGTGGAGTGATTCACAGATGACAGATAGCAAAAGCTTATGAGCTACAAGTGGAAACAAAAAAGGTGCTAGGGATGGAACACATTGGGGAACAACAATATGTCAAGTGTACGGAAGTTTCAAGAGTTACAACACTAAGGAATAATCACAATCACAAAAACAGGAATGTCATTCCTTTTCAGTATTGAGCTTAATGTGTCATAGAGAATAATGCATTCCCTATAGCAAACTGAATCATCTTTACCTTCATCTAAACTCTCTATAGTCTAGGAGAACTTGGAGGGCGCAAATTGATTGCATGAAGCTTAAACTGCATATCCATACGGTAGGTCCACCTACCCACCAACTGCCATCTAGGTTTATGGAATGGCATTCTAATGTTCCTAGCTACTTTTGCCAAATATTTGGCACCAATAAAGAAAGCTGACGTCAGGTCGAAACCGGTCATAGAAACTTTGTCAATTCTTTTACGGAGCTTTCTTATGAACCAAAGTCAATCCCAGTCTGGTAGAAGAAGACTTCAATGGTGATGACAATGATAACCACAAAAAATGGTAAAGCGTAAAGGCTCATAGGACAGAATAGCTTCTCGCTCAATGTTGGATATTTTTCATGCAGTTTGATCCTAATGCTGATCCACTGCAACCAAATGCATTTTACGAAATCAGCTCTTTAGGATAAAGATTTTTAAGATAAGCTTTAAGAATTAAGCTTCTATCAGCAAATATCTCGCAACAAATTGGCATGCAAGAAAGAAGATATAGGAGGTTCACCTTTTAAATGTACCAAACATGCATCAGTGATGTTGTTGAATCCCAAGTTCAGAATTTTCAACTTCCCTAAACCTGCAAAACAATGTTTTAGGTCCAGTGACCTGAATAAGAACATATTGTTCAAAATATTAGGCTCAAATCAGGCTTAAAGGAAATAAACCTGGAAAGAAGATAAAAATACAACATAGCGCATAAAAATACTATGTTATAGTGATCATAGTTAATGCTGGATCTAGCTGACAATTTAGGGTGCTAGAATAAACCAAGGTTTTAAGTGTCCGAACAAAACCCGTTCCGGATCGAAATTGTGGGTCTGAAACTGCCGAAACCGACCAATTGAAAAATAATGAAACCCCAAAACTGCCGAAGTGATACTCAAGGGCCTGAAACAGAAACTGAGCTTCTGAACCTTGAATAAACTCCATTTACCAGCGACAGTGTAATCCAAAGCTTAGAAACAATGACATAACGTTTTCATTTGAGACAAAATATACTAAAGAAGGATGTTTACCACATGTAGTTTGGGCAATCTACAAGAATCATTTTCTTCCATTCAGCACTTTCACAAGCATTCTCCTTTGTGATACCAGAAGCTTTCAAATCCCTTGTCATAACTCGCATATACTCATTTACTACCCTGATCCATGTCTTTTGGTCTATCTTTAGGTCTAGCACCTCACTTAAATAAGATAATATTTCAAGATGTGCGCATCTACTGGTTTTCTTTGCACATGTCAAAACCATCACTGCTGCATATAAATTTGTAGTGATTGCCCTACAGTACTTTTATCCAAAATATAATTGTAGAGTATGGATCATAGATGCAAGAAGATGTAGAGGAAGGAGAAAGGAGAGAAATAGTGATTTCTATTGATTAGTTAATCATAAAAATGAGTTAGAATGACACTCACTTGTATATCCCAATAAGGATCAAAATAGGAAACATAAAAACCAGAACCAGCAAACCTTTCCAACCCGTTGGCCAATTGGTCGGTCGACCAAAGGTGCTATTCACAAATTTGCATTCCACAAATCCCCAAGACACATGGCTATTCACAAATTAGAATAACTGAACTATAACATGGGTACCTAAAACCAGTGGTGGATCCAGAATGAAATTCTACTGGGGGCACAATCATAAGGGGTTCGGAGACAACACCCCCAAAAATTCAAAATTTTAACATATAGAAACAAACGACATAATTGAAAATTGAACATACAAATCACTCCAAAAATTTATGTGAAAATTTTCGTTTAAAAAATCTTTCCATATTCAGACTTCCAATTTCACAAATCAATTCTACAAATATAAACATAGACATATTTTTTTTAATTAAATACTTTACAAATTGACAAATTTAATTTTGACATAACTTAATTTTGACCTAATTTGATTTTGGAATTTACCTTTGTAGTTTATTTTTCTTCTAATGGCAGCTCTCCCGATCTCCATCCACTCCTAAGCCTTCAACAATTTTTTTCTTCCACTAGTAGTAACATGTTTCTAATTTATTTTTTTTGGGTGGCAAAGTGGAACCCTAGTGGTTGAAGAGAAAAAAAGGAAAAAGACGAGAAAGGATTTTGGAGTAGCTACTTGCTGCTGTGTGCTGACAATGGATTCTTCTTCTTCTTCTTCTTCTTTTTTCTATGGTAAGGAGAGTGGGGCCCAGCCGAATGCAATAAGTGTGCTGATGGAATCTTCTTCTCTATTTTTTCTTTTTCTTTACTAAGGACTTAGGACTCAGTGGGGCCCGCTGGATTTCTGCTGGCTTCTGCTAGCTTTCATTTCAATTATTTATTTTATTTTTTACTGGGGGCAAACGCCTACTTCTTATGCAAAGTTGCTGCTGGTTTCTAGCTAATGCTGATCACAGTTAAAGTTGCTGTTCTACTATTTTTTTTTCTTTCTAAAATCCACTGGGGGGCCCGCCCCCAAGTGACCTCCAAATACATCCGCCCCTGCCTAAAACATTCACTTGCATGTCAAACATGGAAACACAGACTAAGAATATCATGATTAATTACAGTCTTAACAAGTTAAACTTCAAGTACCGGACAACTACAACTTCTCTACATGATTAAAATTCATAAAAAAAGATATTCCCACTTTACAATTTAAACCTCTCCATATGATTGGCACTGACAATAGAGATGAAGAATTTGATGTGGAACAGACCAAACCAAGATCAAAATATTACGTTGAACAGAATAAAATCAATACTGTATAATAAACCCAAAGACATAAAAGAACCAGATGTGGCCGTGGTTGGTGACTGCAATACATATGGAAACAAAAATCCAGGTTTAAACTGACTCACCAACAAACTTCTCACAGCCATCATCAGATAATCTACAGCGACTGAGATTCAAATACAGCAGAGAAACAAACCCTGGACAAGAAAGCCAGAATCATTTAAAACATTAGATGTTAAGACACCCCTCCGTGATACTATTTTTAGAAGATATATAGAAAGAATGTGGTCCATAATCTTCTGGTAAAAAGGAAAAGATTGAGACAACTATTAACCAAATAATTTGTATTTATAATGAAATAGTGTACAAGCTGATTGTTTAATCCAATGTCACAAAATTTATTTTGGAGTCTTCTGATGTTTTCAAAGAAGAAAATGCAAAATATAACCGAGAAAACATAACTAATTGATTGTAGATGGCCAAAGAAATTTTTTTGGGTACACTAAGCTCGAAAACACCTCATTTAGAGAACTTTATGATTTTTGGGCATATATCATCTACATTCTATAACCTTTTTACTTGACACTCACAAAATTCTGGATTTTCAGTGTAGTGGCAGGGACTTCAAGATCGTATAACCTAGGTCAAATCTCGTTTTGTGCACAGTTTAAGCATATTTTTAAAAATATACCGCTTTGTGAATCCAACTCCCTACCCATGAAATGGTATTTGACCTGCGGGGTCATACTGGAATAATTCAAATATAGGCACAACTCTGGAGTTTTGGTCTAGGGCAGGGACTTCAACATTTGTCAAAGCTAGCAGGCATTTAGAATCATTTGGAGGAAATGAGGAAAATAATGAGATGGTTAGGATGTAAGGGAGCTAGATGGAGACATGACCGTAGTTCCATGAACTGGTAATTGTCAGTATTAGCATTAGGTCAAGCCCACTTGTATTGGGCTTTGACCAAATGAACCCTAGCACATACTAGTGTCTATATATATACTCTCTTACTCATCCAATGAAAGTAGGTGGGGGAGTACTATTTGGAGATCTCCTTCACATGGTATCAAAGCAATTTAGAGATCGTGTAAGACAACTAATAGAAGATCAACAAGAAAGCGAGGACCATATTAAACACGATCAAGAGTAAGAGAAGAAGATTCGGGACAGTGAGACGGCGTGATATTTCTTTTGCAGTTGGTCTTGTTAGCCAGTTTATAGAGAATCCTGAGAGATGTCATTGGGATGTCACACTTAGGATATTGAGATATGTCATGGGGTCTCCAAGGAGAGGCCTTTTATTTCAGCGTTAAGGACATCTAAAGAATGAGTCTAACTCAGGGGTTAAAGCACGATAGGTGTTCAACGTCTCACTATCACACCTACATTAACGGAAATCTTGTCATTCGGTGGAGCAAAAAGAAACATTTGTAGCCAAATGTAGCACTGAGGCACAATAGAGACGATGGCTCATACTGTTTGTGAGATGACGTGGCTTAGAACCCTGATTGGCTGATTTTGGCATACAAATACAGTATATTGGTCAATTACCTAGCATTATGACAACCATGCAGCCATCTTTATTGCAAGTAACTTTTTTTTAGATATGTCACGGGGTCACCAAACCACTATCTGCTTTCCGTTTCTTTGTAACAAACTGGACATGGATGATATATATGCTCTAGTTTGAGGGGGAGAGTTAGTCTTAGTGGTAGGACAAGCACATTTGTACTGGGCTTGACCAAATGGACCCTACGACATACTAGTGTTTGTATACATACTCTCTTGCTCATTTAATGAAGGTAGGTTGGTGAAATACTATCTGGAGAGCCTCCATCTACAAGTTGGTTTAAGGGAAATCAAAGACTACTGAATTAGAAGCAGTGAGATAGGCTACGATGGTTGCAAAGAGGGATGACCTCCAAAAAAAATAACTTCGAGTTGAGCCAAAAAATTAGAATGGATACTCTTTTGTTGTTTCGTTAACTTAAACATCAATTAGTATGGGGCACATGTTCTTGCTTTGAAGTTAGGAAGATAAACAACTAGATTTGGTATAACATATTGGCAATCGGGTGGTCGCCTATTGGCTATTGCCCTATATGGCCACGTACGTCCAGCATAGAAAATGTGGGTTGTAAACACAACGCTAGGCAACAAATAGAAAAACAGGTGGGAGGTTAACATAACCCCGTGGAGAGGCAAAGGTTTTATACTTCAAATGTTCAACTAAGCACTAGGTCACATGTAGGCACTCAAGTGGTTGCCTACATAGCCTCTTGAATAATCAAAGAGGACTACATGGAATTCCTCTCAAAGCAAACACAAAGAGGATGCTGGGCTTTTCCTATTTTCATCCTCCATAAGAAATATACAGGCTTATAGACAATCACAAGGTACTTTGCAAATGGTTTGCCACGTGTTTGATACTCCAAAACTGCCATAATTAGAAAAATAGAAGCAATGAGATGAAGCATATCAAGATCCTACTTTATATAGCTTTATAAGCCCATAAGAAAGTTTTTCGGTATATGATGCACTGTTCTGAAAGGCGGTCTAGGCGGCTGTCTGGTCCCCGTTCGATGTCCGCCTAGCCCCCCCACCCCCCCACCCCGACGTCCGACTATGCATGTTTTGAAGTTTTATGGACCTTTTATGCAATTTTCGGTAGATTTTTTTATTTTCTTATTTCTTTTTGAACCGCTTAGGCAGGCTAGACGCTAGACGGCGAGTGCCCGCCCGACTAGCGCCTAGCGCTTTTCACAACCTTGATATGATGCAAAGTGCTAAGTTGTTATTGTATACCTCACTTTCGTCCCACATCGTTTGGGCTAAAGAGGATGTCATGACTTGCTCCTATAAGGATCTGTTTGGTTGCCAGCAACTCTGCTGCAACTGCCTATTTCTGCTGCAACTGGAGGGAGCGGCGCCGAGTTCCACCGTTTGGTTCACAGCAACTGGAGGCAGAAAGTGGAGAATCTCAGTTGCAGTCCAGTTCCTGTCCCTCTTTTTTTTCCCTCTCCACTTGCAGCAAAAAAGAGAGAGAATTGTGCTGCAAGTGGTAGGCTTGGCGGCTTTGGCCACAGCGAAGACCGGCAAGGCGGTTGGGAGAGTCGGCGATGATGGATCCGACGCCACGGTAGATCCGAGTCGGACGCCACGGCAGATCTGGGTGGGAAGGCGAAGGTGCGGCGTCGCTAAAAGTCGGATCCGACGTTGCTCGGTCGCTTGGGAGAGTCGGTGGTCGCCTAGAAGACGTCGGCGGCGACGGTGGAGGGGTAGAATGGGGTCTGGAAGGGGGAGGAGTGGAGGGAGGACGGGGGGGGGGGGGGGTGAGGATGTGGAGGAGGCGGAGGAGGGAGAGAGTGAGGATGTGGAGGTGGCAGCAGCGGTGGTGGTGGTGGTGGTGGAGGAGGAGTGGGTCGGAAGAGAGGTGTTGGTGGTGATGGTGGTGGAGGAGAAAGAGGAGGAGGAGTTGTAGGTCGAAAGAGAGGTGGTGGTGGTGGAGAAGGAGGTCGGAAGAGAGAGAGAGAGAGAGAGTTCTAAAGAGAGGGAGAGAGATGTGTACAGCTGCTGCTGCTGCTTCTTATTTATTTTTTCCAACATAGACACGTGATTTTTTAAGAGGTTAGACATGTGTGCAACTAATTTTAGATTTTTTTTAAGGAAATGGACAGTAGTTACTTCTATCCAAACATTGAAAGTCATCATTTTCACTTACGGGGGACAAAAAAAACTCTATCCAAACACATTTTGGAAAGTGCCACTTGCTGCAAGTGCGCTGCAACTCAATATGCTGCAAGTGTCACTTTCACACTTTTGAAAAGTTACCGCTATCCAAACAGCCCCTAACAGTACCAAGGATTCTCATGTTCGAACCTACTATTGTTCTCTTCCATGTTGTTGTTTGTGTCAACTCTCGATTGTATTAAGATAAAATGGAGCATGGCTGACGTAAAATTGTAGTTTTAAGCATGGATCGGGTGTTTAATGCTATTAAAGACTTGATATTATATGGTAAGAAACATGTTCGGGTCTCATAACTCACCTTCTCAGGTCCAATTTATAACCAAAACCACGCATGTTTATTTCCTTTTGTGTTCTAGTGCAGATTCCGCCTTTTCCTACTGTCATCCATGTTCTAAATCTCTCTCAAACTAATCAATCCACAGACAGCGTATTCTCATGTTTGTTCTTTCTTAAAGAATTAGACTGCATCCGACCATAGAACTGTTGGGAATTTTGCATACCCAACTTCCAAAATGATCTTACGAATTCCCACAGCTTACATACATTTAAAGAGTAAAAATATGTGGGCAACCGTACATACAATACATAGTCAATCAAAGAAAAGAATGTTAAGCATCACCTTATAGAGGCTCCCTCCATCTCTTCCTTCTCTTGTATATAACTCAATTGATTAATTGGAGGAGCCCACAACATAGCGCAACTACAGTAATTAACTATCGAGATGAATTAACAATAAGGATGCGAAACTACCTGAAATAAATTCCAGACAAGCACCAGTCAACGGGCATCCCTCCAAGTTCAATAGAACAAGTTTAGATAAACCTGTATGGAGCAAAATATAATTAACAATTCACACTAAACCCAAAACAGCATAATAAACAATGCATCAACAAAAATGAGAATATACAATAAAGCTAGTTAAAAACGAACATTGTGATTTGTTGAATAATTTACCTTTTAAATGAGAAAGACCAGCATCAGTAACTTTACAACATGACATTTGCAACTCTTTTAAGTTCGTAAGAGCTGAAAGAAGAGTAAACAAATTCACTATCAAAAGTTAAATCTTCCCTAGCTGTATATATGTACCTTCTTGAAGGTTACAAAATTAACTGACTAGTACATCTAAGTTAACCAAATATAACAACAAATAGAGGCATGTTTTTTTTTCTAAATGCATGAAAATTAATTATATTATAGCAATAAATACACTCACCCCCCCCCCCCCCCCCCCCCCTCCTATGTTTCATGAGTATTACAGGGACGACCCTAGTTTGAAAATAATCACACGGAACACCCCTATGCTTTATGTTTTATTTTTAAAATAGGGGTAGTTAGTGTTATAACTCTCTATAGAAAATAGAAAATATAGGGGTGGTCTGTATAATTAGTTTCAAAGTAGGGGTGGTTAGTGTAATAAGTCGTAAACATATACTTAACGTAAAATGCCCTTATAGAGATAGCACAGAAAATTAAATATAATATATGATTGCACAAACTATTCTTGTTATCTTCGATAAATAATCCTATGTCCTTGTTAAGTAGTAGTAAGCACAAGATAGAACTAAATCTCAGATTTTCATTCTTTGCAAATATTTATTTGCATCTAATACGATTCTTCCTACCTGTCAAGTTACTTTTTTTTTTGGCAATACAGGTCGGGGACAGATCATTAATTGAGACATGGGGAAAGGACAGATCGAACACACTTCTGTCGTGATATCATGGCTTAGGTAATTCACAAATCCAAATTCCAAAGTATATATCCTATCAAAGTTTAGGAGGCAATTTGGATTAGTCTGGTGCTGCATAACTCTATTGAAGGGAATAATAGATATGATACTAAATGAAATCAGCTTTGCAACGTTTCATAAATAATTCACTTCTTCAATACCCTGTTTCTCTGACCTTGAACAGTATGTTTGCTATATCTACATGAGCTTAAATTAAATTAAGAAGTAGTAACAGATATCATCCAATTAGTATCCGACGTACTTTAGAGAAACCTACTTCCAATCAGCTACGAATTTCTTTGGACTAAAATGTAAATTTGAATTCCAAAAGGACACCATCCATCACACAGTTGAAATGCAATGATACAGTTGCCTTATGGGTTCAGGGAGCCATATATATAGTAGGACTGAGACTTTAAGCACGTCCCTTTTTTACAAGGGTGTACTTACTGGAAGAAAATATTTTTCTCCCTAGTGATAAATCCTGATTACTGAGGAGACTGTAAGTCCCATGCTTCATACATTTCCCAAGGAAATCCGTAGTCACATGCTAGTCCATAGACTTCAAACCTAATCTACATTCCATGTCATATTAGTTAATACTAGAGCTCTAGCCTCTTTCTGTGGCACAAGTTTCTCTCTCCTTGCTCCTCCAAACTTAAACTTGCCTCCTGACTTACATCATCTATGGTCCTTTATGTCCAATTGTGAATAAAGGAGAATGAGACCAACGATGCAGTACTAGTAATTGAGAAGGTATATTGATAATTCTTCACCTAAGGGTACATTAACCAAAATAATCACCCCAACTTAAAATTCACAACGAAAACCCTAATATGATAACTCAGGGAAGGACAAAATATAGAACGGCTACATGCAGGTGCCATATGTCAAGTAAATAAACACATACAGTACCATGTATCCTGTTCTCGAGTAGCTCTAGTAACCAGTATATTTATATTCCACCTCCTAAAAGTGACTTCAAGTTGGTACAGTGTCATGTTACAAAATGCTCACACCATCAATCACAATGAACGGCAAGAGAAATCAAATAGCATTTACCAGAAAGAGGTTTCATGTCTGTATCTGTTATACAATTGCAGTATCTGAGATTAAGAGTCTCAAGTTTCTTCAAACCTGCCAGAAAAGAAAAATATCATTATACAGATTGAATAAAATACTAAGCATTCAGGTGCCATAATAAGAATGTTGACTGCTGAGATGCATCAATGGGATCTCAGTTTTTAGGCTTATAGTGCTGAATTACACAGATTCCACCACATCCAATTGATGCTTGAAGTTTGCTGAGCACATGCTAACGGGAGCATAGAGGAATATTGTTGAGATTCGTGGGAAAGAAAGGTCAACAATTTGAAATTCAGGGATCCAGTTTAGATAGCTGTCCTCATTACTCAGAAAAGATTGTCAATGATATGACAACTTCTTTCACTAGTAGAAGCTTTCATCACTTGAGTATGTTGAGGCTCACATGATATACATGTTATTATTTAAGGTCACCTTCTTTCATAAAATCATCTCCATTAGAACCATCTCTTATATTGATCACAGTGGAGTTATAATGTCTGGGATCAATTGTGATGGTCTATAAATATCCATAAATGAGAAGCAAACCTTTCAAATAAAGCAGACCACCATGAATTCCTAAACATCTTTCAAGATCCAAATTTACCAAGTTGACTAAGTTGGTAAATGCTTTCATTCCTTCTGCATTTATAGCAGTGCTTTTCTTAAAGCTCAGAGAGGTCAACTTTGACAGACCTACAAGGAAATAAATTGAAAGTTCATATTGAGAGAAATGGACATTGTAAATTCAAACATGAAAAATGCCTGAAATGACTATATCCAGTAAAGCAGTAAAATATGTCTACAAGTTCTACATAAGAAAAGCTCAGTTTGTCCCATTATCTAAAAGAAACATGAACAAGGCATCCAAGCTAGTCAGCCCGTGTCAAAACCATGTCCAGTGATTTTCAAGCTTCTATATATTTGAGGGAAGCACATCATTCAGATTACGAAATTGTCTTACAACAAGAAGCCTTAAAAGAAAAGAGTGCGAGAAGCCAAGAAACTTCTAGTGTACAGACAAAACATGCTTTCAAGGATATTCAGAACCAACGTGAACGAAATCGAATTAAAAAATAATAATATGATGCTCAATTGGAGAGTGCAGGATGCAACACACACACACACACACACACACACACACACACACACATATATATATATATATATATATATATATATATATATATATACGAAGAAGATAAAATATAGATAGGAAGAAAGTCATATCCAGTATCTAAGACCTTGTGATTAGGTTCAAAGACATTACTCACAAGCCTCACAAGTTAGGGTAGTGCTACAGTTACAAACAGCAAATGGGTGAGTGGTTGTAAATGGATTGTAAACATTTGGTAGTAGACTTAGCATTATTCCACAAGTTAACTCATACAAAACTACACCCCAATTTACTCTAAATAACTCGTTTAGTGTGATGATCTTTAGTAATTCTAGAACTAGGAGGTCTTGTCGCCAACATCTTTTTCAGAGTTCCTCACTTTCCTTGCTCATTTTTGAGCCTCCTCTTTGCTTCCCATATGGGGTTTACCATATCTAGCTGACCCTTGAGCATATTGGAAATGTTTTGGAGAGGAGTAACGTCTTCTGACTATGACTCTTTGGCACGTATCTCTGGAGGTATGTGAATAGCTAAGGTATTGACCTCCTCTCCTAGAGGCCCAGCACCATTGGGATCTTGCCCGTGATCATTCACGTCGGAGTAAGTCTGGATGTCCTCATGAATCATCTTGGTGAAAGGAACACAAACGGGTGGCCCATCTAGCAAGGCAACAGCCAGAGCTGAGGTACTTGGCTCCATGCTCCTAATAACGAGGTTTAAAGTCTGGATGTCCTCGTGAATTGGGCGAGCTAGAGAACCTCCCAATTCAGTCTCCATGTTGCTTTGTCCCTCCTCTGTACCCTCCACCTGCACCACCGGACCCGAATCTTTATCATGGCCAAAACAACACGAGGGGCACCTCATAGGTGCTTACTCGTGTTCTACTTTCTGATGGCAGATATGTCCCGACGTAAATCGAAATTGTATACTTCGAGGGAAGTCCGCATTAACATCCACTTCAACAAAGACCGGCAAACGCCAATCTTTGCCGAAGAAACATACAGTAGGAGCATCCACCAGAAAGGAATGCCGATTATACTAGCAATCTTCGTAATAGCAGTATCATTCCATATGGCCAGAGAAACACGGGAGCCGGATTCAAATTGGAATTCTGGTAAGACGGTCCCATTCAAAGCTCATCGCAGTGTCCCATTGCCGAGTAATGGCAAGCTTTCCATTGAACGTCTCCACGTCAAACTCCAACTCAAATCTGAACAAGAAGAACCCATTCTACCTTGAGTAGACAGTCGTTGCTCCTTGAGCCTGCCATAGCGTCATTGTCGTGCTCAGGACCGCACCGTAGCTGGTTCTTGTTCCGACCAGATATAGAACTACGGTTCGCTGCCAAAACGCCTCGGCCTCCGCCTAGTTCTTAGCAGCAATCTCTGTCGTACACACTCTATTCACCATAACTGGCTGAGTGTAATGGTGTCTCTCCTTCATGGAAGCACCCTGGAATCTCCTTGCCGAGCAAACAAAAGCCTAGGACTTAGATGTGAAGGAGGAGATAAAGAGAGGCTTCCTACCTGCTGGCTTTAAAGGGCCAATCCCCTTCTCTTTCCTGCTAGCAGCCAAACCTTGTGCCTGAGCCGTCCTATCCTGGCTCCCACCCATCACTTTAGTTCCCTGCAGCCTACCTACTCCCCCTCTTCCTAGCAGTCCAGCACCTTTATCAGCCATCCCATCATGCTGCCATGTCGTCTTTCCCTTTGTGCCACTTTCCCCCCACCCCAACCCTAATAAATACTTCACATGCCGACCTAGGACACCATCCTTCAACCTATGGGACCCCCCACCCCAGATCAGAGGTGATCGGCCCCAGAGCACACCTTTCCCGTCCAACCTTCATTGGAGCCCCACCCACACCCTTAGTCGAGCGCCTCCTCCACCTCATCACCGTCGACTAGCCCCCCTCCTCTGGGTTCAGCCATACGATCGGATCTCTAATCCTGAGATTGACTCCCACCCGTAGTCCACTTCCACTCTCATCTATCATTAAGGTTTTTTTGTCTCTGTCAATGGAATATATATAAAAGGATTATATATATATTGAAAAAAGGTAAATTTTATATAATCAAAATATCAAGTACAACTGTCACAATCTCAAGCCTCAGTAGGCCTCCTCAAAACAGATACATCAAAATTAATATTATGTACTATCCCTATAGGGAAGGTAGTGAGTCCCTCAAAAATTCGTCTGTTCGGCTCTCTTCACACGTGTCAAACCGACACAACAAGTCCGAATCCTCCATATACCGTATCCTACCACGATGTCTTCTTGTTCTAATCCAAGCAATAATGTCACTGATTCCCCTCAAGCCAGTACAACCATCCAGTCCTCTACTACTCTGTGCCTGCCATATGGACCACGACGACACGCATTCAAAGAATAGATAACATATCAATTCATCCTGTTGATTACACATGACACATTTTTGTGAATTGTGTTGAACTCCAAACCGAGCAAACCTATCCATGGTCAGCAGCGTCCCAACAACACTTCATATATGCACAATAGCATTTTTCGAGCCAATCCGCTGACCCAGATGAAATCAAACTCCTGCAATCTAGCATGAGACGTCCGCAGAAAATCAGAGCAAGATTTAAAGTCGAACTCTCCAGAATCAGTGCCAGCTATAGGCGGCTGCCAAACCCACATGTCCCTCTATTTATCAAGGTCCACGGGGACTGTCCAGATCATCTTAGCGAACCTGGCCATATACGTGTAACTTTCAAGCTGCCACTCCCCCTGTCAAAGGATGTGCTGAACTCACAACCTCCTACCCACCTCCCGAAGCATGTGGTCCCCAACCCTCTCCAGCAAGCTCCTGTGGTTGATCCTTGATCCATGGATCAAGCCACAAGTCCGTACTTCGTCCATCTCAGATGACACGATGTATGACATTCTTCATAGAAGCATGTTCATGTAATAAGCACTTGAAAGTAACTGAAGCATTGTTGTTATACATGCATGTTCAGAAGTTATCTCCATTCAAATATCTACTACTCATCCACTCCGTCCACAAGGATTTCCCTTGTACAAACTTCCATGCCTATTTCACCCTTGCTACCTCCCGAAGCATCTGCAGAGGTCTCAGTCCAACCCTCCTCTCGAGATCGACACAATTGATCCCATGCAATAGCATGTATTCCACCTTGCCAGATAAAATTAGCACATATGCGCTTAATTATTCGGATAGTGGCAGTAGGAAGAATAATAGACAGTAACCAGAACAGTGTTAGAGCTTATATGACTAATCGAACCAGCTCAATTCGACCGCCAAATGGAAGATTCTGGGCTTGCCATCCCTCCACCTGGCATTGAAGCTATGGTCCCCCTTCTCAATCCCCAACTCCACCACCCTTTCTTCCTTACGAGAGCATTCAGAGCTAAAGTACACTCTACTCTTGTCCATGTTCATCTGGAGCCCAGACACCCTTCTAAACTCTTCCATGATCTCCAAGATAGCAGCAAGTCCCTCTGTATTTGGGCGCATGAAAACCAATAGATCGTCCACATATATAAGGTGTGAAACATGCAAACTGACCTTCTTGTATAGGGGAATGATCCGCCTCTGGTGAACAGCCATATCCATCATGCAAGTAAGGTACTTCATCACCAATGTGAATAGGTATGGGGAGAGCAGGTCGACCTAACGCAATCTCCGATTGCTACAGATAAAACCATACGGGTGACCACGTATAAGAACCGAAAACGCAGGAGTAGTAATGCACTCGCGGACCATGTCAACCCAAAACCTGTCAAATCTCATGGCCAGCATCAGTTGGCATACGAAGTCTCGATTAACCATGTCATAAGCTTTCCTCAAGTCTAGCTTGATGCATGCCTTCGTGTCCCCAGGCTTATTAGACTCTCGCACCATCTCATAAGCAAGCAGGCTATGCTCCACAATCGATCTACCCTTGATAAATGCCGCCTGGATTACCGACACCAAGTCCTGCATGATCTTCTTCATCCTCTGACACATAAGATGTGTCATTATTTTATACAAATAATTACAACAAACAATGGGTCTGAAGTCCGCCTGGGAGGATGTCCCTTCTTTCTTAGGCACCAATGTGAGAAAGGTGTGGTTGAGCTCCTTCAACAATTAACCACTTGTGAAAAACTTCTTCACCGCCTCCAATACTGGATATTTAATGGATTCCTAGTAAACTTTGAAGAACTTGCTGTTGAACCCATCCGGACCAGGCGCCTTGTTGGAATCCGCATCCTTCACAATTCTTTCCACCTCCTCCATTTGGACCAGAGCTAGCAAGATTGCATTGCCACGGGACGTAACCAACTTCTTGCACACAAGATCAGGAAATGAATTAGCATAATCAGATTGATTATAGAGCAAGGAGTAATACCTGACCGCTTCCTCCTGAATTTCGCGTTATCATTCAACCAACTTGCCATTTGCATCCAATAGTTGGTGTAAACTATTACAATGCTGGCGAGTACGAACCACATCATAGGAAAACTTTGAACACTTGTCTCCATCATTGAGCCATGAGCATTTGGCTCGTTGTGCAATCTAGATCTCATCCTGGAGCCGAAGGAGATTAACCTCATGGGTCAGGACCTTTTCACGAGCCGTTTTGAGCTCCAGCACCTTGTCAACTACTGACTTCCGAGGCCACTCCCTTATCCAGCTCTTCAAAGCACCCTTACAGATTTAAGTGAATGAACCATGGAGAATTGGACCGAAACCGTAATCACCTGTTGTAGACCACATGCAACCGCCTCTTGATACCCCTCGGATAAGTGCCAATTGTTGTTATACGGGAAAGGTTGGGCCTTCCAGGCAGGCTTCTTCGTGAGCCTAACACACACAAGAGAGTGGTCACTCGTCTCCGCAGGGAATCCCTTGGCCATAGAGTAAGGGACACATTGAACCAGGCGCTATTGTCCAAGGCTCTATCCAACTGACAAGCAACTCTCTTCCGTACAACTTTGTTATGCCAGGTCCATATATGCCCAGATCTCTCCAAGCCCTGTAAACCAATCATTAACAGACATTGCTAGAAGTTCTACAATATTGGGTCCGAAACCGATCTTCCCCCCAATTTCTCTCCTGCGCAAGAGAGCATTGAAGTCCCCTATTAGTAAGAGCAGAAGCTTTGGACCATCAGCCAACACGCTTACATGGATGATTTCCCGCCATAAGTCCTCATGCCTCCGTCTATCATTGTGCCCGTACACCGTACCAAACATAAACTTAAAGCCACCTTTATTGGAGAACTTCGCTACTATTATTTTCTCAGATAAGAGAACCACCCGTCCATCCCAACTGCGACAGTCCCACCGAACCCAGATCCTGGCCATGTTACATAAATTGAAATTATGCACCTATGCCCAGTGCTCGAGATTCTTTTCAATAATCTTTCCACCTTAATCTTTACTTTCCAGCAGAGCATTAATGGAACACTGCGTAGATTTAAGCCCGTCACAAATCTCCTTCCATCTGCCTAACGAGCAAGTTCCATGAACATTCCATGAGAGGATTGACATTTAAGAAATAGTCGTATTCTCCTGTAACACATCAGAGTCGGCATCTGGGGTAGATACGGGCTCTGTCTGATACCATGCACAACACCATTGTTCTCATCCGTCGATTGCAGCAGTAGCATGGCCCATGCAGGGTTGTCTATATATACATCCTCCCCAATAGCTCCAGTAGAAGTGGTCGCACGAGGAGATTCCTCACATAACGACATATATATATATATATATTTGGAACCAGGTAAATTGTTTCTGGAATCGCTCCCACTGGGATTCGAACTCCTGACCACTCGGGCCGCATGCATCTCTCTTAACCACTAGGCTAGAGGTCATATATATATATATATATATATATATATATATATATATTTGGAACAGGTAATTGTGTGACAGACTCGTGGCCCGAAGGCCGGCACCCGTACTTGTATCTCTCTGCATCAAGCTCGACCCGAAGGCCCGCACCAACACTTATATCTCACCGCATCCGACCCGCACTCACATTTATTCCTCCACATGGAATTAAATGTGCTTCTTCCGTTGCTCGAACATGCAACCTCTTGGAAGGATGTGCCTCACTCTAACCACTTGAGCTAGAGGTCATTGGCATATATATATATATATATATATATATATATATATATATTGGCTACCTAATGACCCACAACCCGGCCCCGGAGGGCTACAACCCTACCCGAAGGCCCGCTCCCTGCCTGCACCACTTGGTTGCACACATTTAATTCCCACCACTTAGAAATTAAATGCTTCCCCCAGTCTTGAACCCACAACTACTTGGGGGATGCCCCTCTCTCTCTCTCTCTCTCTCTCTCTCTCTCTCTCTCTATATATATATATATATATATATATATATATATAAAGTTCAGCAGACTTCTGGCACCAGAATGGGGTGGTCTCAGAGGACAGGAAAGCTCCACTGAAATTGACAAATTTTAATGGCTTGGGGTGTGCTTGGTGTGCTCAGAGCACAGAAAAGCTTCTACAAAATTGAAAACTTTTTATAACCGATTGCCAACATGACGTAAACCCTCTTCTGGTGCCAAATTCCAAGCTATGTCACCTGGACCTCGGGTACAAGTGTCAGGTACGGGTACATATCCAAGAGTCTGGCCCTTCAACTCTTCAAAATCATAATTGAAGGACATACGGACTCAGCTAAAAAGAATCCAAATTTTGGATACGGGTACGGGGATATGATTAAGATTCCATAAAAAGACGACCTGTAATTCTAAACTACTAGTAAACTTTACTGAACTAGTTGAATAAGTCTCTAAGGGACTGTCCCTTCAGCTCCCCTACTACTAGTCTACCATATTAAAATAAACTATCTACTTCACTACCAATCTCCCGATTGTTATCACGAAGGATCTGATTATCACCATGGAGGATCGGATACGGATTCCATATCCATACCCATGTCCTATCGGATCGACACGGGTACTCCTTAAAATGGAGAGTCCAGGTAAGATAGATTCCAAGAAAAGGTAACTGAGCAGGGGAGGGCCTTGCATACATTTAAAGTCCAATTGTAGGTAGTAGACCAATCTTTTTTATCATAAGAAAACTCTAAGTTCCCTAGACTAGAAAAGAATCCATATGGGAAGGGTAAATGGTATAACTTCCCTTTGAGGATTGGCATTCCTCTCAATGACACAACATGTAGTGCCCCGTCCCGCTCAGTCAATCGGAGGAATCGGAACGCCAACGGCGTTCGAACTTAGCCTTGCAACGGCTGCTCGAAGACATCGCTCGGTCGAGGCGACCGCTCGCTCAGGTGGGATAGTTTCGGTGAACTCGCCTCATCTTAGCCTTCACATAATAAATCGCATGTTTCAACTTGCACAAGTAGGCTTGATAATAAAAGAGACGAACCCACATAGCTAAGGGAATAATCCCGACAGGTCGAATTGAATTAGAATATGGAAATGTCCAACGATCGGCTTAGAGTTGGTGCACGGCGTGCTTTGAAAATGCCACTCGGTCCTTCGTCCCGTGGCTTGGGAGAAGAAAAAGTTGGTCTTCGACACAAACTATGAATTAGCCTTAAGTCATAGGCGTCACCCGCGTAAATGCTCGATATGGCATGCACGCTTCCATCAAGGCAAAGCTTGACGCAGCCCTTGCTTGTCAAGTTGTTGCAATGTTAAGTTAGGCAAGTTATGTTAGGCTATCGGAGTAGTAGCAAGCACGGTCTTACGAGTTCTACGGTTGGATATAACCACATAGTTTTCATGTGCAGGCTCAGGTAGAAGCTCGTGGCGCGGAGCTCGCTTGGATGCGTCGAGACACGGAGTTCCTTGGCGATTCGAAGCATGTGGCCGCATGGAGTCAAGACTTACACGGAACATAATGTATGGACGTCGCCTTCCGAAGCATCCGCTGGTCCAAGATATGTATTGAGAGATGAGAGAGAGCTGAGTGACTTGTAATGTGAGAAGAGTGAGCTTGAGTGACTTGTAATCTTGGCCTTGCGCCCTATTGTAATCCTTATTCCAATATCAATAAAGAGCTTCTTTTGAATAACTTGTGTTTGCTTCAAATTTTCGCTGCTATTATTCAATGTCTCTGCTTGGGACTTCTGTGCGACGACCCCGTCGCAGCCGCTGAAATCGGCCGTTATGGAACCCGCCTTGCACGAGCGCAATCTAGACTCGTGTGGCATCACGCCTTAGCGAGGACGATCGCTCCTACGGGAGCGGGACGTGACATAATGGTATCAGAGCACGGCTTTACATCCTTGGACTATCGATTGAATTCTTTAACTCCATTGTTTCCGCAAACTCTGAATTGTTGCTTCCGCAAGTTGATATCGTTGGTACGCTCTCTCTCAAATGTCCCACGGGATGTCCATACAATAAGTCTAAATAATTTGCAAAACGTAGGAGAACAGTTTTTGACAAGAAACAAAAAGATGGTTCGCATAAGCACGATTGGTTAAGTCGGGCTGGACATATACACCAAAGTTGCGTCGATCCTAGCAAAGTCGAGTACGGGATTCATAATGTTTCGAGCTAGAATGAGTTGAACTCGATTGAGTAGAGTGAGATGACTATCGATAGGGGTGCTATCGAGCGACGATAACGTCGGTGCGATATAGATGAGCGTGCTTGGAATTCGAGGAATGGTTCGAACGAAAAATTTGAAGAAGTCGATTTTGATTTGAATGATAGTTTGAGGATTTGTCGAATGACTTCATCCCTGAGTGGTGTATGCGATAGCTTCAGGGATGTCGATCGATCGATTGAGGATACAGGGTATCGCTGAGTCTAGCAGCAAGCGTCGCATTATGCAAAGCCTTAGATTGAGTGTCATTGAACTAGTTGTAGTCTTGAGATTTGATGAGTTGATTTAGACAACCTAGAAACTGGCGCACACGGAACGTGCACGGGATAGTGATTGCACGAGTATGAAATGCAAAATGATTGAGTAGGTGAAATCGAATCGAGGAAAAGTTAGGACGTACGAAATTACGAATGGATGACTCGATCGAGGAAATCGATAAGGATTGTATACGAAAAGTTAGCACGACAGGTAGACAACGTGCATGAAGGGTTTGATTTTGAAGTTACGCGAATGACTCTAAGGATTGGATTGAATATTGCTCGATGATTTGAGTTAGCAAAGGGATGATGCGAATTAAGGAAATACGTTAGTCAATGACTTAAGATAAAGGGATGAACGATACGCAAATTTGGGTTTGAGAAAATTGATGTTGTGAATGATTCGAGGGATAATGATCGAACTTGAATTTGAATGTCAAGGAGATTATCCAGTCGGACGATAGCATCATTCGCACGACTCGAAATTGGTTGCAAAGGAAGATCGTCAGGTTACGCATATCGTCGATGGTATTGAGGCGTATCAAAGATCGATATGCGATAACTCGGAGGTACTCTGACTCGGCGAATGACGATCGTACGAGTGTTATTATTCGGTTGGATGCTATACTTAGGATTTTGATTGAGATGAATATTGGATGAAAATGATTGTATCTTGATGGTTGCGTTGAAAATCACAACGTCAACAATCTTGTCTTGCGCGGGTGCAACTCTAGCCTCGCACATGCGTCGCGTCGGGTTTGGGTGATCATTGCGCGTGAGCGCTGACATGGTGATTCATGTCGCGGGAATGATCGAACTCGAAAACAGGACGCGACAACTTTGATTGTCTCGACTTGTTGGTTTGATGCAAAAGAAAATTCGAGGATGTTTGGACTTGCGATTGATGAATGAAATAAACTTGAGGATTAAGTAGGTCCAATTCGCGCATCGAGAATGAATTAGTATAGACACAAAACAAGAGTTACGTCCCGATGAGGATGATTATCCCGCGGTAGCGTGCATGGTGATTCATGCCTACCATGGATAATCTTAATCGCGTGAGATCAGGGCGCAACATATTGTTAAGCTAGACGACCTCATGATCGATTACGTGAATTGGAATAGATAACTTAGGGAATGTGGAATGTAAAATTTGGTTAGCGACGAATTATGCCATAGCGTGCTTGATTTGAGAAGGATTGATAGGCGAACTATATCGAACGTGTTTGAAGGGATAGACTATGCAAGATGGTTTATTGGACGAGCGATATTGATATGTCGTGAAATTGGTTAAAACGTGAGTTATCGTAGGATGGCTTTGCTGAATGACTCAGACCCCGTGCGACAAAATGTTGGAATGTGTGTAGGAAATCGATGCTCGATGTTTAGAAATTGGAGTGATGCGAGCTTGGGTAGAAAACCCCCGTACTATCAACTTGGTTTGACCTTAGGATGGGGTCAGTGTTGATATTGTTGTTTGGGAACTATGATTCCAATACTGACGAATGACTTTAGCCGAAAGACATAGCCTAGCGATTAGGCAGACGTCCCGGTGCGGAGCGATAGGAATTGTGGAAGCACCACTCATGAAACTCGGTTGACATGCACGTATATCAGGGACGCCCGAATATGTGTCTCGAGTGGTGACGGTGGATTCTCTATCACGAGGCTTGGCGGAAATACATGTATTTTGGGGACGCCTAGAATATGTGCACGATCCAACTAAGTGATACGTTGAATCAAGTGAGACTTGAGGAATGGAAAAATGTCAAGGATTTTGAAATCATATTAAAGGAAAGTTTGATAGTAGCACGAGCGTGGCTCGAATTTGGAAAATGCAGAGGAGAAATGTGTGCGAGAGTCGTTGAACGTTCGAGTGATAAGTCAATGAGTAAGTACTCAGTTAGTTTCGAGGACGAAACTTTTTCTGAGTGGTGTATGATGTAGTGCCCGTCCCGCTCAGTCAATCGGAGGAATCGGAACGCCAACAGCGTTCGGACTTAGCCTTGCAACGGCTGCTCGAAGACATCGCTCGGTCGAGGCGACCGCTCGCTCAGGTGGGGTAGTTTCGGTGAACTCGCCTCATCTTAGCCTTCACATAATAAATCGTATGTTTCAACTTGCACAAGTAGACTTGATAATAAAAGAGACGAATCCACATAGCTAAGGGAATAATCCCGACAGGTCGAATTGAATTAGAATATGGAAATGTCCAACGGTCGACTTAGAGTTGGTGCACGACGTGCTTTGAAAATGACACTCGGTCCTTCGTCCCGTGGCTTGGAAGAAGGAAAAGTTGGTCTTCGACACAAACTATGAATTAGCCTTAAGTCATAGGCGTCGCCCGCGTAAATGCTCGATAAGACATGCACGCTTCCATCAAGGCAAAGCTTGACGCAGCCCTTGCTCGTCAAGTTGTTGCAATGTTAAGTTAGGCAAGTTATGTTAGGCTATCGGAGTAGTAGCAAGCACGGTCTTACGAGTTCTACGGCTGGGTATAACTACATAGTTTTCATGTGCAGGCTCAGGTAGAAGCTCGTGGCGCGGAGCTCGCTTGGATGCGTCGAGGCACGGAGTTCCTTGGCGATTCGAAGCGTACGGCCGCATGGAGTCAAGACTTATACGGGACATAATGTATGGACGTCGCCTTCCGAAGCATCCGCTGGTCCAAGACGTGTATTGAGAGATGAGAGAGAGCTGAGTGACTTGTAATGTGAGAAGAGTGAGCTTGAGAGACTTGTAATCTTGGCCTTGCGCCCTATTGTAATCCTTGTTCCAATATCAATAAAGAGCTTCTTTTGAATAACTTGTGTTTGCTTCAAATTTTCGTTGCTATTATTCAATGTCTCTGCTTAGGACTTCTGTGCGACGACCCCGTCGCAGCCGCTGAAATCGGCCGTTATGGAACCCGCCTTGCACGAGCGCAATCTAGGCTCGTGCAGCATCACGCCTTAGCGAGGACGATCGCTCCTACGGGAGCGGGGCTTGACACAACATATGGGAAGGGCAAATGATATAACTTTTCTTTGAGGATTGGCATTCCTCTCAATGACACAAGCCAAAGAGAGGGATGGAATTGCATTCCCATTAGTCCAAGAAAATTGGATGCCTAAAAGGTATATAATCAAATACAAGGTATTAGTTATATGGCATTGCAGACTAATGACCAAACCATGTTTACTGCTAAATAGAAGATGAGCAGCAAAATAGTAGCTAAATGGGTGTTTAAGTTTCAAAATGTGAGAAACAGCACATGTCAATCTAGCTAAATGGGTGTTGAATATTCTTTCATATTTCTTAAACATTCATGTTTCAGAATGGACCCAGATCACTTTCAACTTGGGAAATGACTTCCAATTAGCACTGTAATATTTTCCTCAAGGTAAAACAAATCTACCGATAACGTCTAAATAGTAAATACTTAACCTGGAATATAATAAGGCATGTGAGAAACAGCACATGCCAATCTAGTTTTCAGGATATACCCCTGTGGGATATTTCAACTACATGATATTAAAACAGTACCTAATCAAAGGTATGGGTTGCTTGCATCAAAGCAGATGAAGTAAGGAGAAAGGAAAGTTCACATAAAACCAGCAGGGCACATACAGTCGGACTGTCGCAGAACTTACCAGAAATATTTTCAAGGCCATGTACAGAAATTTGATCGCAGTAATTAAACGTCAAGCTTTGCAGGTTGGTGCATCCTTTGAGAAGTACCAATCCAGAATCCGTAACATCAGAACAAGAAATATCAAGAGATAGCAAAGATTGTCCCTGGGAACAAATCACATCCATCCAATTGTCCTTCACGCCTGGATATTCGCACAAATGGACATCCTAGTTTCCAATATAAACAATATAACAGAATTAATTCTAC
Organism: Iris pallida; assembly: GCA_029216955.1. Classification (NCBI taxonomy): domain Eukaryota; kingdom Viridiplantae; phylum Streptophyta; class Magnoliopsida; order Asparagales; family Iridaceae; genus Iris; species Iris pallida. Next base: position 4,241,240 of record JANAVB010017596.1, on the reverse strand, counting down.
AACAAACAGATTGCAGCATTTATTAATATTTTAGGCATGGATGTACATATGGTAAGAACCCACATTCACTATGAAAGACACAAATTAATAAGCCACAAAGGAACAAACGTACCATTCATTTATTCACTTAATGCAGAAATGTTATAATCAATATATTCCGTTTAATAGTTCCCTTCAAAATTCAACCAAGTAGAATGAACAGATTGCATATTAAAATTATCTAATGCCTGTTAATTATCAAAAGTACACCACATCACGTTACTTGGGGTTAATGATATTTTTGCCACTAACGTTGTACGAAGTCCAAATCAGTCACGGGCATTTAAAAGGTTCCAAATTCTTCATTAACGTTTAGACAAGGTAATATTTGGAGACTTTGTTCTAACGATGTTAAAATTTCTCTGTTAAGTGTCAACATGCGCTGAAGTGGCACCATGTTGGACAACAAATTGCAGCGAAATTACTGGCAGAACGAGTAGGATTGGAATCCTCTTCTCATCCTAGTAGATTATTTTACATCTACATCTTGATTTGGTTCAGCTTCATTTGATCTTTAGATGAAACAAGGGGGAAATTGTCATTTCAGCTTTTGCTTGTCAGATTATTAGTACTAAGCAACTAAAGGAAGATTTGGGTTTTTATACCCAATGACCAGAGGAGAGGGACAGGGAAAATGCCATGTCAGTAGAGAACAGGCGATACGAATGGCGGAGAAGAAGATGATGGACCTCATGTGATTGCTGCTTAGCACAATATTAGCAGTTAGCAGAGACTTTTAACAACATTAGAGCAAAGTCTTTAAATGTAACATGAAGAATTGGAAACTTTACCAGTGACCATAAATCTTATTTTGGGAGAATCTTTCAATCACCCACTTAATCAGAGACAGCTTAGAGCAAGATTTTAGTCCACAGTGGATATGATGGAACATGTGGACAATTAATATATGAGGTTACTGGATTTAGTAAGGAGGTTCCCCTTAAAGTCATATGGGCCGAGCCCGATATGGTATCCCAAACCTGTTAACTATATATCATTGTAGTTTTGGTAACGGGCATTTGCTCAAATGCCAATTTCCGGAACGTTCGTTGGGTAGCATTCTAGAGACACCCCTATGAACCCCGAATGGCGCGTTTGAGCAACTGTCCACCCGGAACACAAGTCGCTTGGCTTTCCTATTGAATTGGTCCCAAATGAAACGTATCTGCATCCAAACCGACCCTATGTCATCCACAGCCCCAACCACCTTTATTACGGTTACACGAAACTAGCATGAATTCGAGAATAGCTTCTCACTTTCTTAGCTTTACATAAAACACTTGTTACTACCTCGGAGTCTTAAAAATATATCAATTAAATTAAGTTCTACATGAATGAGAGTATCACCTCCAGAGCACAGTCACGAAAAGAATCGAGAGATGTAACAGTCAGGCGGTTGGATTCGACCAATTCATTGAATATCTGCTGGCTTATATCCTTTGGTAGCACGGAAAAGCTACTGTACTTGCTGATGTCCTGCCAACAGAAAATTTTGGAAGACATGTCAACTGATGTGGTGGGCGTAGACTACATTGTCAACAAGAAAAGGCAACACATAAACACCTCGCAGATTCTCGCGACACAGAGTTCCATAAGCGACGGGCACCTCCCTTGTCCCCTCTGAATGATATCGGAGGCAGAGCGGGGTAGCGAGAGTAACAGCCATTTCGAGCTGCCGCTCTTGGAGTACTTCCCGTTGGCGCTTCTCCGGGGATCGCCCCCCTCGTCGATGAGGTCACCCCTCTTCCTCGAGCAAGCTCCACCCATGACTAACAATTGTCTACACGAATAATATAATGTACGATATGTAATATGCACATCCTTCCGTGCCCAATTTACACCGGAAGCCAATCAAACTGCAGAATAAGTGATGCATCAAGTCACTACACAAGCAAGGAAGGAATATATTCTAATACAAAACCACACATAAAACAGAAGTCTTTGCAAGAATGATTGAATTAATAAAAGGAATATGATCTCTTCCGAAAGTTCCAATTAACTAAAGTACACGTCTTCTTTTGAATTGTAGTATAGTCCGAGAAATTGCAGTAAAAACTCATAATTCGGATCTGATCATTTGTTGTTTCCCAAAGTTCTGTCATAAAAATAGTATCAAACTAAATTTTCCACGCCAAACTTCCCTCGATATCTATCGACTCACATGTAAAAACAAAACCCTAAATTAAAATTTAGAACTATAGATAAACTAGCGACACATAGCAAGCAAGGAATTCTACTAGAAAACCCACATAAATTTTCGAATGATGGGCGCAGTAATAAAAAGAATCTGATTCTTCTCGAAACTTCCAACACACTAACGGCATAAAGTTCACATCTTTCGAATTAAATAGGTCCAGAAATTACAGATAAATTCCTAGTAATTCAATCCCCGTCATTTATTTCGCAAAATTTACCAACAAAAAAGGGGGGAAATGGAACTTTCCATAATAATCGTTCAATAAACATAGCAAGAAGAATAAAATCTCAAATTCGATCGTGTTTGATCACAGAAGTCGATTCGGAAAGCAAAGGATCACCCGATCGACACAACTGACGAACTCGCAGCAGAAACTACAGCCGATCGATCCGATCGATCGATCGGAGCTCGAAGTGGTACCTCCAGAGAGTAGAACTGCGATCGGTCTAGAGAGAGAGCGCCCCCAGGTTTGAGAGAGAGAGGAAATTTAAAGAAGTGAGGAACATGAGAGGAGGGGAGAGGAGAGCTGGTGCTTCGAAGTGACGGATGACCGACACGTGTCAGTGAGCAGCGGGGACTGATGGATAAGGATGTGCGGAAGAAGAAGACGACTACCCAGCGGGCCCCACTTCCGACGCGGGTACTTTTCTTTGGACACTTGTCCACTCGGCGGCACCCTGGTATGCCATCTCCAATTGGGTTCTCTCTTCTATTTCTATTTTAGAAATGATTTAAAAAAAACATTTTTCAATAAAAATTTCTATTCAATTTTTTATCATATGTGACGCATGCCCGGTCCGACCCTAATTTTTTTATATATATAAACGTTGGATTTTTTTTAGGGACACCACCACATTTACTAGGGGGCAGCTCTTACTTAGGGGGCAGCCCATTTGGTGGAGATTTTACTAGGAGGCAGCCCAAATTTTACTAGGGGGCAGCCCAACCCCCCAAACTCACATTTCCTTCCCATTTCATCATTTCCTCTCTCTCTCTCCTCCAAAAGAAAAAGAAGAAGAGCTCTCTCTCCCTCTCCCTAAACCCTAGAAAATTCTCCTCCACCACTCTAATCCTAATTCCTCTACCAAATTTCTTTCAAGAACACTCCCACATTCGACGAGATGTAGTATGATTGTCTGATTGTCTGATTGTCTGAAGTTGGGTATTTTGGATGTTGATATTTTTGGGTGTCGAACATGTTGTTGGATCCTTGTGTTGAAATATTTTTGGATGTTGATATTTTTGGGTGTCGAACATGTTGTTGGATACTTGTGTTGAAATACTTGTGTTGGTTATGTGTTGGATACTTGTGTTGAAATACTTCTGTTGGATATGCCACCCCCCTGGCACAGAGAGTTTCAATTAGGACTGCCACCCCCCTGACAGTCCTATACAAAATGAGGACTGCCAGGGTGCTGGCAGTCCTAATTGAAACTTGCTGTTACAGCAAGTTTTAATTAGGACTGCCAGGGTGCTGGCAGTCCTAATTGAAACTTGCTGTTACAGCAAGTTTTAATTAGGACTGCCAGCACTCTGGCAGTCCTTCATAAGCGTAGGACTGCCAGGGGGGTGGCAGTCCTATTTGTGAGTCATTGAATTAATATTTGTTTGCGATTCTAAAATTTCGACAAAACTGCTAAAACGGGGGTCCAAACATCATTTTTTTGCGATTCTAAAATTTCGGAAGACCGTCTAACGATGAAACTGTTACTTTCAGCCTCCTCGAAGATACGCTCCTTTTGCGACAAACGGGACCTCGTTTCGACCTCCCAGTCAAAAGTTATGGCCCTCTAAAGTTTCAACTGACCATAAAATGCAGGAGAATGACCATTCTCCGTGTAAATTAACACGGAGAATAGACATTCTCCGTCTTAATTTACACGGAGAATGGTCTTTCCAGTGTTAAAATACAGGAGAATGACCATTCTCCGTCTTAACTTACACGGAGAATGGCCATTCTCCGTGTAATTTAGCACGGAGAATGGTCATTCTCCGTGTTTCTAACACGGAGAATGGCCATTCTCCGTATTAATTTACACGGAGAATGACCATTCTTCGTGTTAGAAACACGGAGAATGCCATTCTCCGTGTTAATTTACACGGAGAATGGTCATTCTCCTGCATTTTAACATTGTAATGACTATTCTCCGTGCTAAATTACACGGAGAATGACCATTCTCCGTGCTAAAACACAGGAGAATGGCCATTTATATAACAACAAGTTTCAATTAGGACTGCCAGCACCCTGGCAGTCCTAATTCAATGTAGGACTGCCAAAGGGTGGCAGTCCTAATTCACAGAACAATTCATCTAGGACTGCCACACCCAGGGCAGTCCTTCACATGTGTTGGACTGCCCGGTATGTGGCAGTCCTAGATGAAATGTCTTGTGATCAAATCACATAACATTTTAGCAAGGACTGCCACACACAGGGCAGTCCAACACATGTGAAGGACTGCCCTGGCTGTGGCAGTCCTAGATGAATTGTTCTGTGATCAGATCACAGAACATTTTAGCAAGGACTGCCACACACAGGGCAGTCCAACACATGTGAAGGACTGCCCTGGGTGTGGCAGTCCTAGAAAAGACAACACCTGGATAAAAGTAACACACATGTATGACACACATGTATAACACCCAAAATACACATGTATAACACCCAGATAAAAGACATATAACACATGGATAAAAGTAAGAAACATATATTGGACTTCATATTTCATAGTTTAATGTATACAAAAGTGGTACTCTATAACCAAAATGTCAAAGAGTATACAAAAGTGGTCCTCCATATAACACATTGATACTCAGTCGATTTCGACGTCACAGTGGTCTGCAGGTAAGTCTCTTGGCTCCTCAAACTTCAACAACTTCTTACAATGGTCGATGTGATGATCGAAAGGTGTGGTCCAAGCTCTGGCTTCGACCGGTGCTCTTTTGTACCAAACTGTTGAAGGTGGAGGAATCGGAGAATGACCGATCATCTTTAGTATGACGAAGTGATCACCGATGTGACCTATAGTACATAGGTTAGAATGTCCGTGGTCCGGCGGAGGTGCGCACATCGGAAAGAATGTTTCTCTAATACCCATCGAGAGATCGGTCCAAAATAAGTGCCCTACATCGATTGCAATTGGAGCATGTACCGCAACCTCGGAAGATCGCAAGTCCTACAATAGAAGTTAAAAGTCAAAACTAAACAACTACATAAAGCGTATTATTATTTATAGAGGAGTCTGTACTTGGTCACAAGTTGAGATTTGGAAGGAACATGCTTGATTACTAGGTGTTCTCTTTGATGTTTTACATATTCTATGTTATTTGTCACACATTTATCCTCTTGTCTTAATTGAAATTTTCATATTTCCTTGTCATATTTCCTTGGACACAGAGGACTGCCACAAATGTGACAGTCCTTCATATTTATAGGACTGCCACAAATGTGGCAGTCCTTCACATATATAGGACTGCCACATCTCTGGCAGTCCTATATATGTGAGGGACTGCCGCATTTGTGGCAGTCCTCTGTGTCAAAGTCCAATTTTTGACCCGAAGTAAAGTTCAAGTGTAGTTACCACGAGGATTTCCGATGCGTCAAAGTGTTCTTCGGAAGTTGTGGGAGGAGAGTATCCAGCATTTGATGGTCCGGATTGTTCCATTTTCTATTTTTTTCTACATTAAACACAAAATTCAACTTTTATATGTAAAATTTAGGTTAAAACTTAAAATATTACACAAAAATAAATTCGGCGACTTACAAATTAATGGGAGAAGTGATTGACACTGTATTCTACCAAAAATTTTAGGTTGGGGGACAATTTCACCTAGCTAGGGTTAATTATAGGTTTATATGAGGAGGAGAAAAAAAGAGTGGAGGAAGAGAAGTAGTAGAGGGAGGAAGAAAGAGAGAGATGAAATCTAAAATCAAGTTGGCTTATATAGTGTTTTTTGGGCTGCCCCCTAGTAAAAAAACCCAATGGCAAACTTGTAATTTTTTCAAAAAAATTTTGGGTTGCCCCTTAGTAAATGTGGAGGTGCCCCTAAAAAAAACCAAACGTTGGGGGTGGGAAAAAGATGGAAGTGCCCTCATTTTGAGGATTTTTTTAAGAAAAAATTTAACTTATCCTCCACTTTATTTATTCTAATTTAAAGTGCATTTCACAATTTTGTAAAAATATAAGTGTTCTTCCACATTGGACATAAATCGTTTAGGACTAGCGGTCAACTGCTATGACTTAAAAATTTTGACGAAAATATCCTTCCATGTGTGTGTGTGTCACGCCCCAGAACCAGAATACTGGAGAGCGGGGGAATGACTCAGCCAGCTACGTATTACGAGCAGATGAATACCGTATAATACGATCAATGCTGTCTAACCAGACGAGGGGGTGCATACTACATGAAAGTCTTACTATGGTCACTTCACATCTATTGTCTCAATCGTTCAAACAAGAAACAGTAATAGAGAACATGTAAGATAAAGCAGTAAGGCGTCCCAAACGCTCAGTCAAAATGTTCTTGAGATCTGGCTTTACAAAACATAGCCAGATGGTATAGTAACGTATACACAATTGTTATCAGCTGCAGTCTGACTTAATTACAATTATGTAAAAGTAAGTGCAAGACAATCCGACTAACATGTCGGTGCCAAACGGCTAAGTATAAAGTAAATAGCAAAACGAGCGATGAAGTAAGGGACCCACTCGAGTCCTCCTGCGATCATTCCTCTAGTATTGACCATCTTGGAGGTGGAAGTAAGCTGGATCCTCGGGGACCGGCTCTAAATCTGGCCATGCAAAACCAGAGAGGTTAGACCTCTAATAGCAAGTACCACAAGGAAGGACGATATGAAGGACTAAACCAGTAAGTAAAAGAATATAATGATAATAGATCTCTGCTTTCCACTAGGATTCACATCACATCACGACACTTCGAACGAACCTCCCAACCAAACAAGGACAGAAGTTGGCCCGTCATGTCCTGACATTCTGATCATCCCAGTTAGGTAACAGAGTAGTGCAGTACACAAACAAATCATCTTGAACGGCCAATCAACTACCACGGCTTGCTAATGTGAGTTCCAAGTTATCCTGGAATTATGCAATTAGGGATTCCTCAGTTCTTACTATGTGCGAGCAAGGCTAGTCTATCCAGTTAACCATGTGCGCCATGCATGAATTAGACGAGTCCTAGCAGGACGCCCGTCAATATATAATATACAATAATAATAAAAGCAGATACTGCTCCCTGCCCGTGTGGCAGGTTTACAGTATCTGTGGAAACCAGCCGGCCCGTCGGGTACTACTCGTCCCAAGGGGGCTGCCATGTAAGAACTCGGGAATCCATTTTCTCCATGCCATCATTATTTTATTTAACTTAATAGTCTCTACGTTAAGCGAAATCCCATACCGTGGATCATGGTCATTCAAATGAGTACTTTTGTACGGGGCACGATATGCGCAACTCTACAACGATACCCGTGCGGCTATGTTGTAGGTCTTACATAGCGTGATGCAACAATCAAATCTAACCACGGAGTAATCATGCCTTGACCATAAAGTACACATGCTGGTTTTTGTAAGAAAATAAATAACTAAATAAATAAATAAATAAATAATTTGAAGCCTGCATGTGCCTGTATGCCAATATTCGGGATCGGCTAATCGAGTACAATAGTTCATTACATGAACGTGTCTCATTCATTCAATTCAATAAGACGACTAGCCAGTCTCTTAGTTCCAACTAGGAACGCATGATCAATTATTAGTCAATGTCACAATCATTATCAATGGTGACAAGGCATGAAAGTCAATTAGTATTACATGGGGTCGAGCCTATAACTCCTCAGAGTTAAGTTCTAGTCATACTGGGTATCCATGGATCAATCAAGACACATGACACATTCCACATAACAATCCACTACAAAAAAAGTGACCTTTGGGGACAACAAAAAACCGTCTTAAAAACTGCAATTACCGTCCCAACAAATATTTGGGACGGCCTTTGGGACGGGAATGGCCGGTCCCATTAGGGTGGCGTGGCAAAAACTTTAGGGACGGATATTGCCGTCCTAATTACTGTTAAAGGACGGTTAGGCAAAATGTCTCAAAAGTTTTCAAATTTATGCTTTTGTGTGACGATTTATTAATTTGTCCCAAAAAACAAGTTTTTGTAACAGATATATTTCGTCCTAATAAATAAGGAACGGAATTTTAAAAAGTACTGTAATCGTGCGAAAAAACTTAACAATTGTTTAAATTATTATGGAATTACTAATTTCCTATTTATATATAAAATATATAATTGAATTTTATATACAACAAAAATTCATACAGAACTATTTTATTTAATCGGAAATGCATATGGTAGCCGCAACATTAACAAAGCGTAGCCGCAACATTAACAAAACAATTTATATAAAACATATTTAAAGGCAATATCCCATTGTTCACAAAACGAAATCCAAGTCTTACATCACTGTTGCCATCAAGTTTTACATCAGCAAGCATTCACTTAATTTACAAAATAAAATCTACGACTTTTTACACAAGTCCAAAACATATATATTTTATTTTCCACATCCATTGACAAACCGATCCACACATCCATAGCTGCCAGCAGCATTGGCTACCTGGAAACAAATGAATAAGCCAGAAATATGGTTAGTTATAAGTTAATTGGGACCTCAGATTCATGGAAAAATAATTTGCGACAGAGACTTACTTGAGTATATCAGGAAGGCGGAAAGCACCCACAAACATACTTGCAACTTGTGCTTTGAGCTCAGTGCTAAGCTCACTCTTCATCCTCTCGAGCTCTTACTTAAGATTGTTCTACATGTTAACCAAAAAAAGGATCTTAAACTAGTGAACACATGAATACCTCTGTTGAACACATGAACCATTAACCATAAATACGTATCTTGAAATACCTCTGTTATGATACGGTCACAAGCTCCCATTCACTTCTCCATCTGAGTTTCAAATCCTTGAATTTGCAATTAGTTTCTTTGAGAGTAAGTTTACTGAAATTGGAGAATATATCTAAATTTTGAGTTAGTATAGATATAACTCATAAAATAAAGAGAATATCTTCACAAAACTTTCAAATTATTTCATTGCAATTGGAGCTTAACTTCTTATATATGCACATATCACAAAAAGTTGACCAATCGGAGTGGGATCAAGGAAAAAACTGCCACATGCACATATCATTGTCTAACATATTTAGCTATTGAGTGTGCCTAAAAATCAATTTTCAGCAATTCATAATTAATTTTTGCCAATATAGTATCAGAACTGTCAATAATCTGCCAACATTTGTAGTTTTTGGACTAAAGTTATAGACATATAACACTAGGTTCTAGACACACCATACATGACTGACTGATGGAGGAGATAGATTGTTAAGGGATAATATTTGAAGGTAAAAGATGGGACAATAACAAGCTATTCAAATTAAAATTGCCTCACCTTAATTGCTTTGCCAATAAGCCATCTGGTTTTTCTTTTTCTACAAGTCTAAAGAGAAGAAATAATCAACATTGTCTCAAAAAGAAAAGTAATTAATTAAAAAAAGACTCAGGGCATCAACAAATAGATGCAATATGTATATAAAATAAATGAATGATATAAAATAAGTTTCAGCTTTGCTACTAAATAAAAATAGTAGCCATTCATAGAAAGGAAAATATAGCGTAACAGGACAGACATGAACTGCTGCTAACAACTTAAAAAATTTCAACTATCAGGATTGAGATAGGAATATTTGCTTCTAATATATTTCACATTATGGCTAGGTTGCACTGACATGGGTCACAAGATATGACAGAATATTGACACGAAGATACGGGCCAGTGTTAAAATGGTGTGATTTTTTTTTTCTTTTTTTCTTTCCCTTCCTCATTTTCTCTCAAACCAAACAAAGACTTAATATAAATGAATGGGAGAAGAAACTTCAACATTTCCAACTAACAATGGACAGAATGAGTATTATTGATTATGGTCATAGATATTTCATATTATTGCATGTAAGAAACATTCATGTTGTGAATAATATGCAATAAGTTCAGAAGAGGCTTATGAAGTGGTCTAATGATGGCTTAAACATAAAGCAGCTAAGAGAGCATAATGAGCCTCCAGGATGTATGGGCAATATCAGTGACTTTTTTATAAATCAAATTTTAATAACAGAGGTTGGTACGAAATATCTTAGTCTAACATGTAAAAGCTCCTAAGTTAGGTAAAAATTTCCATGCCTAGAGACAGCCATATATCTGCCATCTGTAGAGCGGTTTACTACATTGAAGGTTCCAATATTAGACAACTAAACAATTGAGATGTTAGCAAAGAATCAAAAAAAAAAAAGATATAGAATACCTACAAACTGGACCTTGTAATAGTCAAAATTATTAATTACATAAGAAAGTTGAATGATAATGGGAAGGTTTGGTAACTTCAGTTAAAGTAAGAATATTAGGAATCTGAATTTAAACAAGTTGCTTTTTCTTCAAGTCTATAAACAAATTATTTCTACAGTTGAACAAACAGGAAGAATCAAAGAACACTTGATAATAGAATGTTTCCATTTCACCAAGACATGATTTCGATGTCATCCTATATAAATAGTAAAACTTCCCTAAAGAATAAATAAGTACAAAACTGGAATATCAGAATTTAATCTAAATAGTAAAACTTACATAGAGCTTCCCTAAAGAAGAAATAAGTAATGAACTGGAATTTCAGAATTTGATATAAATCCCAAAAACTTAAATAAAGAAAAATAAGAGAAAATAAATGTCCAGAATTTATTTATAAGACAAAGCAAATATTACCTTCGCAAAGCCAAATTATTTATTACACATAGAACAAGCCGATAGTATCTGCAGGAAGAATATAGTAATAAATATGGAAATTTTAACACCATATCTTGAGAATGCACTTCAAAAATTTGGAGAACAAAAAAGTATAAACTTTATGTTATCCGGAGGTAAAGGCTAGTGATCTACATCTAAATTCTAATCAGTCACATAATTATTTTTAGCAAAAGAAAATAAAACCAACATAAATGAAAAAATTTAAAGCAAAACAACTAATAAAATGGTGAAATTTCATACTGATTTCAAAAGGAAAAAAAGAGAGGCTAGTAGTCCACAACAAGTCAATAAGAAAGTCAGTTTTTTACATGAAAGAAATAAAACCCAGATCCTGGAGAAATATCCAGATGACTAAACCAACAAAAACGAAGAATTTATTGAAATTTAAAGCCAACCACTAGGCAGTAATATAAATTTCAGCTTCTTGGCACCAAATACAAAAACCCAATTTTAAACTGAAATACAATATTACCCGGTCAGCTGCTGCCTGGAGTGTCAAGTGATCTCTCCATTCCCCAAACCTAATACCAATATGACAATTTGACAACAAAGAGAAATATAAGCCACCAGTTTAAAAATAACATGGAGAAATATAATATACAATCACATCATATATCACTTCAAGAACAATGAGTAAAAAATAGACAATTAAAAAAAATACATAGGTAAAATTTCACTTACTAATTCGGATGTAATAGGGTTTTGCATGATATTTACTTCTCTGAGAGTCGGCTAATCATTCAGAGCAAGAACCTTACCTCAGGAATTAAAAAGTTACCGAACTATGTATTGCTTTGCAGTATAGTTTTACATTCCTAGTTAGCAGTTATTATTAGTCAGTCTTTCTCTATAAATATTTCATCTCATTCTATTTAAATGGTTGTTGCTTTTAATCCTTTTTGACATCTTGACGATAACTAGAGTTAAATTTTAAGAAAAAATGATATAGGATTCTCACAATATTTTCAATTCTTTGCTTCTCATATGTTGACGTCATCTGGGCTGCTTGTCCGGGCCTTAAATATATCTTGTTCTTTGATTTTTCCCTCTAAGGCAATAAAGAAACAAATAAAATCAGCTTTAAGACGTGTACATATTCTCAGTAAATCACCTATTTGGAGCAATATAATAGAATTCAGCTAAAAGTATAGTCTGTAATATTCCCTTCGTATAAGATAATGAGGAAATGCAAATTGTTCCAAATTGTTACTTAATGGAAAAATGAAGTGTGCCCATAAGTTAAACTTTTAGTAGTTTTATTGTAAGTATGAGTAGAATATGTCCTTTTCTTAGATAAATAAGTTGATTGAGAAAGAAACTCCCGAGTCCAGTGAAGGCTTTGAAAAATGAGAGCGTTGGGACACCAATCAACAACACATAAGATATTCCTGAAATAAATGAAGAATGTTGACCTTATACAAGAACCGTAAGCTACTATGAATTGCTCTCATTATGCATAAATGGATTCAGTTCCAAAAAAAAAAAAGATAATTGTTTCTATTCTAAGAAACCTCTTGTCCTACAGAGGGATGAGGACATTCAACCTGTGGAAGCTAACAAAAAAATAAGGGGGTGTCAGTAAGAAGAAATGTAGAAAAATATGGCAAAGTAACAAGTCAAGTAGACTTCTTTTGCCAAAATTGCAATAAAGAATCCATAGAATCTATACAGAACAACCAAAGCAACTTGGCAAAACCCAAATATGAAGCATAAAGCACAAGGGAAATTGCAATAAAGAATTTTACATATGCTATAGAAGCAATGGGGTGTCGACAAGTGCCATCATAACCCAATGTTCATAATTCAGCATTCTAGTGACTCTAAGACGATAAGCTATTTTAACGCAACCTTGTTCCCTTTGCAAACGAATAATATCCAACACAAGAAGCTTATGATATGCAGGTGGCCCAACTGGTGTCCCTAGGACTGGTGGAGCAGGGAAGCTAGCTAGCACCTCATAAGTCATAATTCTTCCCTACTTATTTTAATTGAATACCAAGAAGGCAAAAAATATACTTCATACCAGTTACAATATACTTTATACAAGTTACACTTATCAAACTGATGAGCATCCCTACATACACAAGGAATCTCGTGTAACATGATTTGCAACTACTACAACTCTGCCAACTCATAATATGGATACTTAACTAAAGTTCTACCCTAATAATAAAAAGAGCCAATTAATTCATACAAGAAGTACAAAGCTGGTAATCATGTTGGCAAAACCCAAATATGAAGCATAAAGCACAAGGAAAATGGAGAGCAAGGATGTTTGATAAAGTTGGCTACAACATAAGAAATATAAGCGGACATCTTGCTGACCTTGTTTGGGTTGTGCATGTCAAAGACATGATGGCTCAACAAGTTCTGGACATTAGTCACATTTTCAGGAATGTCTGACATTGCTTGAAGAGCAAACCATTTATTTACCACCTGATGGAAAAAGAACAACATGATTATACAACCAGTCTCTCTTGCAAATAAAAATCACAAAAATAACTAGATAAGCAATTAAGTCTTAGATATATGGAGGAGGGTGTTACCAGAAAGTCATCTGATCACTTCTTATAGAAGTCAGCAAGAACCTCATCACGAGCTTGACCAGGATTTTGAGCTATGGTTTGTAGAGCAGCAAATTGATCTGTCATGTTCGTGGTAGAATTGATCTCGCTCTTCTATGTTTAGATAGAATAATGCCATGTCAATTTCTTCTTGTCATAAACAATGCTGACAGCCAAGTTGATGGGGAAATGCTGAAAGCCAAATTGATGGGGAAATTTGGAAGGAGACATGCTGCTAGTGATTGATGGATGTCATTGATTTAGAAACAATCAATAGCTAATTTTAAGAGCTAGGACGGACAGCAGCTGATGCACAACATAAACATGCAAGCAACTGCAGAGGACTTGTGGCTCAAAAAAATTCGTCAAGAAAGAATTGCCCTTTCAAAAATAAGATACATAATCAACGTCACCTCTCCGTCACCAATTTCATATCGAAACTGTGGAATAGGAGAGTTCACCTCACGACAACGTGGTTCGATTTTGGTCGAACCATGTCCATCGAGCTTCAGAGCCTCCTTTAATACTTAAAATTCCAAGCTCTCTTCAATTAGTAGGCTAGAAAAAACCATAATATTACTAAATATTGAATCAATTTCTAGCCTTCAAAATCCATCCAAAATTTGATGAGCCATAGTACAACAATATCCACATTGGCGTGTTCTACTATGCCATTTTCTGGACATTGTTGCGGTTACATCCATTCTTCCTTGAGACTTCAGTTTCCTTTTAGCATGAGAATATGACTCATATTCCTGTTACACAAAGAGCCTCTTTCCAGGCAAAAATATCTATAATATCATTGAAAAGAGTAAAATTAAAAGTTCCCCCACTAATCAGAAGGAGATGCGGAGAACAAGCTTATTATATAAAAACCAAGAGAATTGTAATCACTTCAGATGGTGTACAGTAATCTACATTTACTATCAACAATCTGCACTCTGTTAGCCACTGAAAGACTAAACTTCATTACTCCATACACTACAAAAATCAAGACCATTATTCTTGGCAGCAACTGATAAAAATTGCACGTATACATAATATGCAACAGCATCAGCTAATAATGAAATATCGAGGGACAAAAACGGGTAATCAGGAATAGTAAAATGGTTACAGTTTCGACCCAAGAAACGCCAAGGTTGCTGTATCTCCTGGTTTGTAGGAATAAATTAACTTGTGTGCTCCTAAATAAGACACCTATTTGTTGCATTTCACGTAATTTGAAGACTGGGTAGAGTGCACCTTCTCCAAGCTCGTCAATGTTTCCACCATGATTTACAAACAATAACTGTCAAAGGGCATATATTTTTCTGAAAAAATTTCATGTCAACCGAAATATGAAACTTTTTGTAATGATTCACTCAGTTCGTCCGATCTTCCTCAAAGGTATAACAACAAATATCACCAATATAAAATGATAATAACCTACGAAAATCAATCAACCCTACACAATTCAAGACATAGAAATGGAAAGGACCATCAACTATCCAGCACCTTTATTGAGCTCAAGTTCATACCTTTTAGCTGAATATTTCAGTTTTCAATTTCCCATTCTCCAGTGGACAATGTCAACCGAAAAATGACATCTTTCGTGAATTTATTCAACTCGATAAGCTTCTTTTGATTTTAACAAAATCATCATCGATTTACAACAAAGACCTATGGAAACCCTAGCTTTCTTAAGCTCAAGCTCAGGTGAACCATATCAATCAAAAGATGGCATCATCCGTGATAATTGACGCAATTCGACATAGATTGATCCGATTCTAATAATAAACACAATCACCAATATATAATCAGAACCTACAAAAAACGACATAAAAAGGGAGAATTTAGGGTTAGGGTTTTTACCCCCACTGGACGACGAGAGACTCGTAGTCACGGTACTCCTTTGGGTGGATGACATTGATATCGGAGTAAACCCTAGCTCTCGACATCCAAAGAACGGCATGAGGAAGAGATGAGGGGAGTACCCATTGGGTGGGTTTTCGATGCCCTTCTTCTTCGACCACAAACCCTAAATCAAACCAAAATTTTGAGATTCTGAGAGAGAAGAAGACTCTAAATCCTTGATCAAATAAATACGTACCCGATGGAGTCTTCTCGCCTCTTCGCCGTGATGGAGGAGTGCCAATAGTCGGGGCGGGCGACGTCTTAGCAACCAGAAGCACTCTCTCTCTCTCTCTCTCTCTCTCTCTCTCTCTCTCTTTAGAGAGAGGGAGATGGAAAGAGAGGGAATGACTAAAATGAGTGCGGGAATTAGCTTTTCTTCAATTTTTAACACTCTAATCTTGTGTCACGTGGAATGCATGTGACTGAAAATATAGCTTTCCCGCTGAGATTATTTGAGACGGTCTCAAAATTTATTTGGAACGAAAAATATTAATAGTCCCAAATAAGAGGTCCATCTTCCAATCTGTCACCAATAAATTTGTTTTTTGTTACAAAAAAATATAACAGTCCCAAATAATAATTTTTTAGGACGTTTAAAACTAGCGTTCCTGAAAGTGTTGTCCCAAAAGCCAACTTTTTTTGTAGTGATCTGTATTAATAATATTAACATATCATGATTTATCAAGTTCATGCAAAAAGGCGTAAGGATATAATAGAAGAATTATCATGCCATCATTAAATGAATAAGTTATAGAGCAAATAGTAACACCCAGGTTAGAAAGTCACGCCAACAAGTCTGTGCTAAGGCCAAAAGTCACGCAAGAATCGTACGCGTAAAAGGTACGCCAAGTCTAGCCTGAAGGAGTGAGCGTATAAAATGATACACGCTAGTAAGCGTGAGCGTGAAAAGTCACGCACGCAAGCACAGAGTGAGCGTGACTAAAAATACACGCACGCACAGAGTGAGCACGACTAAAAATACACGCACGCACAGAGTGAGCGTGACTAAAAATATACGCACGCACAGAGTGAGCGTGACTAAAAATACACGCACGCACAGAGTGAGCGTGACTAAAAATACACGCACGCACAGAGTGAGCGTGAAAAGTCATGCACGCAAGTACAGCGTGAGCGTGAAAAGTCACGCACGCAAATGTCATGCACGCACGTAAAGACGTGAGCGTAACAAAAATCCACGCAGACACATATAGACGTGTGCGTGACTAACGAGCAGTTCTACCACATGAACTATCTATGTCCGAAAACACGCTAAGTTGGTGGACCAAAATCCATGAACAGCCGAAAATGTAACAACTTAGATCTAGAGAAAATAAGCCACAGAAATCAAAAATGCCAAGCACTAAACTCTCTCAGGATCATGAGAGGAAGAGTAATGATCCATAAAAATGGATGAAGGAGAAGCAAGATTGCACTTGCCTTCTCCTGTTGCTGGTAGGTGGAGAAGTGATGAGAGGAAAAAGAAGGAGTAATGGTGGAGAAGAAGTAAATGAGGAGAGAGAATGGAGGGGGTGGCTTTAAATATGGAAGGGTGGTAGGTGGGAGACTAATGGGCCGGGTTTAAGGGGAGTCATCCAAGGCCAAACCCGAAAGCAACACAAGGAGGTAAAAAGCAGAAAATTACAGAAAATTAATTAACATGAAAATTAAAGAGCAGATAATAAAATTACAGAAAATAAAGTGCAGAAAATAAAATACAGATAATTAATTAACATGAAGTTATAGGAATTTAAATACAGGATAATACATGATAAATATTCAATAAATACATTCAAGCAATATACGTATTAAAATACGTATTCTGGGAACGGGGAGTGACAGTGTGCTATCCCCCTCCCCCTTCCTACCGCCACTGCCCCCTTTCCTCCCCACCGTTCCCCCCACCCTCAATCACCGCCGCTGCCCCCCTCCCTGGCCGCTGCCTCCCCATCGTTACTGCCACCCCCCCCTCTCCGCCACCATTAACCCCCCCTTTCACGTCGTCGCTGCCAGAGGAGGACGATAGGGGGGTGGGCAATGACGACGGGGAAGGGGGTGGCAGCGACGGGGAGGGGAGGGGGGACGGGGAGAGGGCAGGGACCGGTGGGGGACGGGGACGGGGAAGGTGGCAGCGCCCGGGGGGTGCAGTGGCGGCAGGGAGGGAGGGGTGGGGGGCAGTGGCGGCGGCGGTGGGGGGGGAGGGGAGGGGGAGAGGAAGAAGACAATGAGGGAAGGGTAATTTCGTCCAATTTTTTTGGTCAAAGCAGTTGACCGCTAGTCCTAAACGATTTTCGTCCAAAGTGAGGGGACTCTTACATTTTTGTAAAACTGTGGGGTGCACCTTAAATTGGGATAAATAAATTGGAGGTAAATCAAATTTTATTTTCTTTTTTTTACCATTTTAAAGGGTATTTTTTTCATTTTACTGAAAAGACTAAAAAAACTCTTGTAACAACTATATTTTAAGGGTTTTTTTTCCCAAAAATACTCTTGAGTTGTAAGCGTTCATTTTTTTCCATTTTTTTTTTGAAAAACCCGAGCTGGCCCGGACCAACACTGAAACCGGCCCAACCCAGCCCAGCCCAGTCCAGCCTGCCTCCGATCGAGGCATGGGCCGGGGCTGGGTTTCCCAAATTCATTCCAGGGTCGGGTCGGCCCACTTTCTCTACAGTGTTGGGCCACGCCCAGCCCGGTCAAAGCTAGTTGACCCGGGTCGCGGGCCGACCCATCTCACACCTTGACCTATGTGGCATGATATAAGATGGACTATGAGGGTTTCTATCTGTATAAACTCGCATATAAATTCTTCATCTCTCATATCAATTAATATTGAGTCCCATATCATTAAATTGATCTTCCATTACTAAATTGATCCTTTCATTTATTGCCACATATTATAGAAATGGAGAACCATTAGAGAGTATTTTTTGTATGGCCCATTTCTATATAAAAATTCTACGATAAAAATTTTCTTAAAGTAATAACAAGTAGAAGTAGGATAGAAACTCAATTTTAGAAATCCAAGCCATCTCTGGTGGGGTTTTCTAAAGTTGAGTATAGATCCTACTTGTTATTGTACTTTAAGAAATTTTTTTATCATGGTTAGTAGAATTTCTATATGCAAATTCCACATGCAAAAAATACTCTCCAATAGTTCTCCAGTTCTATCATACATGACAACAAATAAAATGGTCAGTTTGATGACGTGGGATACAATATTGATTGGTATGAGAGAGCAGGGCCGACCCTTAGCTCATGAGGGCCCAATGCAAACTTTTAAAATGGCCCCCATATATAATGTAAAAAAATAATTAAAAAATTAAAATTATCCTTATAACAAAGATTTGAACTAAGGACCTCTAAAATACAAAACTAACATGTAACCATTACACTACAATTATTTTATATTGACTAGCAACTTACATATTAATTTTGGGGTGCCTGTAAATATGGGGCTCGGAGCGGTTGCACTCGTGCACTAGCTCATGCACTAGCTCAGGGCCGGCCCTGTGAAGGAGAAAAAATTTCTATGAGAGTTTTTACATGTAGAATTCCTCATAGAAACTCTCGATCCAACATCAATGCCATATAAAATAGAAATTGGGATAAAAATCATGGTTGAGAGAATTTTTTTTCTAAGGTTGTGTTTGATTGGACTTTTTTATGGAAAATATTTCCATCACAAAATTTTCACCAATTGTAGTGTTTGATAGCTTATATTTTTCTTGGAATTGTTTTTCCAAAAAACTATCATTTTTCATATTTTTTTCCAAAATTGTGGAAAATGATCCAGTCCATAGGAAAATATTATTTTACATAGAAAATAACTATTTTCATGAAAAATAATGACAATCAAAATCCCAAATTAAGTTTACCATAAGAAAATTTCAAATTTTCATAAAAAAAATTTCTAGTAAAATAATTTCATAAAAATAATTATTTTCCATATATTTTTTATCTTGCAATCAAACGCACCTAAAATGAATTTCTACCCCCGTTAGAGATGGCCTTATTTAATAGCTAGCACAGGGGCCCACAAGTTATTTCATATAAGGGATTTTTGCATAAACAGCTCTTAAATTCACTTTATTGTTGTGTAAACTATGTACTTGTTATCAATTAATCAACAATTCCTCTTTTTATTTATTAAGATTTAAAGGGTTGTTTGGTTTGTCGTAAAATGTAATTAATACAACAAATATTGTAACATTTCAGTATTTGTTTTGCTTACATGATGCTACTTTATACAATAAGTATTAGTATACATCATAATTATTGTAGCATTTATTGCATCAACCAAAATTACCACAACATCGTACTTTTATATATACATTTTTAAGTAATTATTCATTTTTAAGTGGCAAAATATCACTTCTAAAATTTGGCCACTTACAAGTTAAATTGTCACTTATTAGCATAAACAAACAAGCTTATTTCTTGTCACTTCTAAAGTCTACCACTTACAAGTGGCAAAATCAAATACCCCCTAAGAAATATTTAGCCTCTTTATATCATAAAATTTCAAATATGTTATGTAACATCCAGTTTTCTAAAATGAGGATAATTTTAAAATTTTGTGTTTTAATTTATTTAATTAAGATATTTAAATCATAATATGATTTTTGGGGATTTTTATCATTTAAAAACTATTTTTAAGTCATAGTCTATGATTATGGTATTGCTAGTGTGATCTTAGAGACTGTTTGACCTAGAGCCTAACCATGTGAGTAGAGGTTCAATTTAGTGCATTTAGCCTAGAGGGTATTTTGGTCATTTTTGAATTTATTTGAGCTTATTGTGATTTATTAGAATTATTTAGAATTTATGGAAATTTATGTGATTTTTAATATTAATTAATTAGTTACTATGTGGTATCTTGGTCCTAGACTAGATTGGGCCTAACCTAGAAGTGAGACTTAACCTATAGACTAAGTGGGACTTGTTAGTTTAAGTCATGGTTAGAAATTGGTAGATAATTGCTTTTGGGCATATTAGTTAGAATGAGGTGTTTTGAAAATAGGCCTTTAACTAGGAAACCTATAAACCAACCAAGAGAGGGAGGCCCATGGCCCAACTAACTAAAACCCTAACCCTAGAGTTTTGGCCAGCCAACATAGGGAATCCCACCCCTATATAATGTCCCTTCCATTAGTTGTAGCTTCCTTAAGAAAGTTTCCAAGTTTAGAAGAAGGAGATGTATAGAAATCTTCCTCAAGTCCTAGTTTCTTCATTTTAATTCCTTTTCCACTCTAGTCTTTTGCATTAGTTCCTAATCCAGCTCTATTTCATGTCCATGGAGAGAAACCTCAGCTTTGGAGCAATTTGGAGCATTGGGCTAGCAAGGAGTAATCCTCATTTTAGGAGTTTTCTTGAGGAAGAACAACCAATAGGTAACCCTATCTAAACTCATTAGGTTTTCGATTTCTTTGCACATTTGCATAGCCCTAGGTGTCCCCTAGCCGTAGGTATTGGATTTGTGTCGAGTCGTATCCATTTCGTGTCTGTATTGGACACGAATCAGTGTTAGGGTACATGTGTTCGATGAAATGCTTGAGTGAATAAATTCTTCTTATTTTTAAATTCTATTTAAACAGATTTCTAGCCCTATGTGTGTGTTTCACGAATCCCAAGCTCTGAGCACATTTTGAGCCGTGTCCGTGTCTAAATCGGACACGAACTCGCTGTACGACGCACGTACATAGTCCCCTGCTCATGCATCCCTCGTGCTCGCTGAACAAGCCACGTGGGCAGCTGCTATTTAGCGTGAGGAAGGGGGCAGTGACTGCCAGTGCACCCCTCAAGTTTGACACGAAATCGTGTTGTGTCGAGGGAGCATGGACACGCGCATTGAAATTGTACTGCGCAGTATCAGTCGAGAAATTGACTCTGATACGTATTGTTTTCTCTTGACACGACCCTTGTGGACACGGTACAGGGTGACACACGTATAGCCCTATGCTAGGCGTACACGTAGACGTGACCACGTGGCATGAAGTGTCACGTGTCGTGTCCACGAGTGGTGTGCATGCGTGCACGACACTGTCTGAATGCAGTTTAGCGTTTGTGTTCGTGTGACTGTTTGGACACTTCGTGTCCAGTTTCATGGACACGAATGGACCCCCTAGACACGTATACATGTAGGGAACATTCGTACATACCTGTTTTGAACTTTCGAATTTGGTTTTATGGATTATTGGGTTTAAAACAAATGGGATTCCTGATACTTAACTGGCAGTGGGGTTTTAGGAATTAATGCATATTCACCGTTGGATTTGTGGATTTAGTTTGAATGTAGGATCACTTAAATACATCTGAAATTAGCTAATATGTTAGGTTGTGATTTGCATGGATTATTAGTTTTTGAAATTTGCATTTGGTTGGATTGAACTATCAAGTGACTGATACACTATTTTTTTTTCCTGATTCTGTTTCAGAGTTTTAATCTTTCTTAACTGATTTTTGATGTTAAATTATCATGTTTGGTTTGTTGAAATGTTGGGTTGTGTTGGTGTTAAGAGTTTGGGTTCAAATTGGTGAATGGTTTTCAATTTGGTGATTGAACTGATATGTAACCCTGTTGACAGAATACATGTTCCAGGATTTAATTTCTGATTTAATTTCCCTTTCTAAAACTGAAACAACCTGAGAACTGAGTTGAACTGTTAGTATATATTGAACCTGGGTTGTTTTGACTTGAAAATTGAGTTTTCCTTTACCTGAGATTTATCATTGAATAGAACCTGAGTTTTAATGGAACTGTTTTAAATCCCACTTTGTTTCCCTTATAAACTGAGTAGTGGTTTTCCCCTTCTTTTTGAAATCTGAAATTATGTTAATAATCTGAGTTTGTGTACTGTACTGAGTTTTTCCTTCCTTTCTTGAACTGATCTTCTTTCCTCTCTTGAACCCTATGCATAGACTGGTAGTGTAGTTCCTTTTATAACTGGATGGGTTTCACTTGAATTGGACCATTGTTTAAAACCTGAGGTATATATATAAAACTGGAAGTTGATTCCCTTTCCTAAACCTGAGTTGGGTTGATGTTCTATATGACTGAATGTGTTTCCATATGTTGACTGAACACTACATGTAATCCCTGAAACACACACATACCTGTCACAGATTATACACTTATGTTGAACCATACTTCACATGTTGCCTGAACTTCCTTTTCCCTATAAACTGAATCTACTTCCTTCCTCTATGTTAACTGCAATGAGCTGGACCTTAGTTTCCTCATGACTGCATAGCTTCCTTCTTATAAACTGAATGTATATCAAATCTGAGAATTATTTGTACTTAAACTGTTTTCAATGATAAATTTCAAGGGTCGATTCACCTGTGTATGAATGAGTTAATGTACATGATGGGGGTTCATGCTAGTATGGGGTTTAAGGGTTTTTGAAATTGCTTTACAATGTTCCTGATATCACCTTGCTGTCACACATTGATGTCATTATTCATTACACACACCCACACAAAAACATGAGAATTCCTGCACACACACAATGTTTTGTTTGATTTAATTCTATATACACACTCACACACACATGAGAATATTCCTGTCACTGTGACACTTCACATTCATTGACACTACATTACCTACCTCTAATTGCCACACTACACAACACCCTATCTAAACTTCCTGTCACATTACACATGTACACACAAACACTGGTTCCTATATCACACATACATATGTATTGCCCTTTCTTTCTATGTGTATATGTATAAAATATATGATACATAGCTTATGTGATATATGTGATATAATATAAATATCGCTTTTGCCTATATAAATAGTATGTATATAGATATATAGGAATTGATATGTATATATATGTTAATTGATATGGGTGTATTGCCTAATATGCGAATTTGGCTCGTGGCCTGTGTAGTGTAGCCTATGGTATCCTTGTGTAGTCTTGTGTATGTGAAATATGGACATGAGTTGGGTTATGTGAACCTGTGTTACTTGAATGGTGTGTGCTTGCTAGACTAGGCTTGGTTAGGCTTAGTGAGACTTGCTGGGGTTAGGAGTTGCCTAGTTGACTAGTGTGGTTGACTAGAGTTGACCAAGTGTTGACTATAGTCTAGTTTGACCTAGACAGCATGCAGATGCATTGTAGATTACATTTATCATCCCATGTATACATCTTGATTTGTGTTGCTCTAACTAGGAGTCAGGTACCTCATCTCGGACAGTACATTTTCACAACTATTCAAATACCAGGCGAGTACATTCTTTGATCATTTCATAACTTGCTTAGAATTATATTCCTGCTCTAGTTTACCTTATTTGATGCTGTCACGATATTATCACGGATTGGTACTATATGGATCTTTTCATG
Source organism: Iris pallida (assembly GCA_029216955.1). NCBI lineage: Eukaryota > Viridiplantae > Streptophyta > Magnoliopsida > Asparagales > Iridaceae > Iris > Iris pallida. The sequence goes on along the minus strand of JANAVB010017596.1, from coordinate 4,217,324 downwards.
CGATGTTATCCCCCTCGGGAGCATCGGATACATCATGTCATGTGTTTCATGTACATCATGTATTCATCGCTCTCATGTTATTCATGTTTCTCATGTGCTTCGTGCTCATTCATGCATGCTCATGTACTCTCATGTGCTCTCATGATCGATCATGTTTCTTATGTATCTCATATATAACCTATACTTTATATGCACTCATTTATGAGCCCTCATGTGAATTTTATGTGCACCCATTTATGGGCCTTCATGTGAATTTCATGTGCACTCATTTATGAGCCCTCATGTATACTTTATGTGCACCCATTTATGGGCTTTTATGTGAAAATCATGTACGTAACATAACTTGTCTGGATCCTTGTGTATTGATTGGGGTATGGGGGAGTATAAATAGTCATGTGAACAATTCCAAAGTAGTATAGCCATGTGCGTCCCTTTAGTATATTCATGTACAAATCAAGCCGTTCATATGTCGACTTTGTACTCTAAATCACTAGTCACTGGTAGCTCTCTACTTATAGTAGATATTTCTATTACAGTTCTCTCTCTATTTACATCATGTACTTTCTTTCAGTTTCATGTATTTACTCTCTTGTATGTTTATATTTTCTAACATGTTATGTTCTGCGTGAGATGTATTGTGCTCGCTCTCATCCTGACTGGATCTATTAAAATTTTTACAGAGGATGATGAGGAACCCTGCACCCCTTACTTTGGAGCTTGCCTAGATGACACTCGCGACTTGGACCCCTGGGGAGGTTCAGGCAGCTGCTGAGGATGATACCCATGTTTAGCATAGATAGTCTAGGCTGTTCTTCTTTTTATATTAGTGTTGTCTTAATTTCTGAGTTGTATCATTATAGAGATGTGAGACTTATGTTATTTCATTACTGTTGTACCTCAGTTGAGGATTTCTCTATCTATTTTATCGTGCTACATTCTACCTTTAGATTGTGATTGAGTTGTACCTTCTGTGATTGGCCTCCTTTGGAGAGTATTTCATGTTATGTCAGTTGTAGTTCATGACCTAGAACAGCGTTCTACCACCGACACTGCGGCGTAGGCTGGATGCTGTTACGTACTCGTACCCTCACGGTGGGTACGGGTCGTGATACGTTTTTAGTGGTGGCCCATGCGGGTCGAGTTTGTATAGTGGTATTCGAACTAGAGTATCACTACAGCCTGCAGTAGGATTAGGATATATTTTTGAAGGTACTCAATCACAATTAGGATTCCTTGAGAGATTCCTGGGACGACCCTTGAGAATCTTATTTAAACTTCAATTTGAAATCCTTTCCCTTATTTTGTTCGCTCTCACTCCTTGATTATTGAATTTGATTTTGATGGATCGTTGTTGATTTTGATTTTTCTATCGAGATGGATTTTATGGCCTGAGTTACGATATTTTCTGATAACGTATGTTGACGGGAATAATAGGGATGGTAAAACGTCTACTTGATTATGGAACCTGTAGTTTATCGCAGCCATATTAGCTGGCGTGACGGAAACATAGAGACCTAACTTCGGATGTACGTATCTTGGTTATGAGATTTGAAATTTCTTGCAGCTATACTAGTCGGCATAGCGAGAATTCCAGACGACATGATTATAGAGGTGCATGCCCCAGTTATGGAATCTATCGTTTATCGCAGCCTTGCTTACTGGCATGGTGAGGACTCTGAGTAACATGATTTTGTACAGACGTATATGATTATCAGACTGTATCTTGAGAAGGTTTTTAAACATATCATCTCTATCGTACCCTTCTGTTGTTATAAATTGTATTCCATCATTAAATAACTTACGAGTAGGAATATTTTAGTTTTATAGAGCTTATTCATATGTAGTTTTTTCATAGTATAATGATATGATGACTTGTAGAGTGGCTGTACCTTAGAGATGATAGTTAGCATTAATATTAGAATAATAACCTATTATAGGTGATTCCCCTGACCTACCAGTTTTCATATAGGATGTTAGTATGCCTCACAGCCTTGATAATTTATTATTATTTTTTCCTTACCTTTCCAGTAAGACACCTATGACCAGAGTAGATGTCATGTCCTTTTTCTTATAAATTCAGTCTCCTTAGCATCATTCCTTTTGCCTACATTGATGTTTCAGACCATTCATCCTTAGCCTAAATTCTGAGCATTTGTTCAGTTCCTTATAAGTTTAGTCTACTTTAACCCTTGATGATCAGTTATATATATATGGATATATAGATGATATACTTAGGATATATATAATGGGTTGTTGTTCTTGAGCTTATGTATATATGGTATTGGGATTTGTGTGCTTAGATGATGGGTATTTAGTTATGGGTGACTTGATAAGATTGGAAAGTTAAGAGTTAGCCTATTATAGAGTTTTTCTTTTTGCTAATCTCTAGTTGCCAACACCTAGATAGCTAGCATAGGTAAAACCCTAAGAAGTTGACCAGTTGATGACCAAGTACTTGGATGTTGACAAATTGACTAGTGGTTGACCCTTGACTATGTTTGACCTAGAAGGAGTACTACCATCTTAAATTTCGAGGACAAAATTTTTCTAAGGTGGGTAGACTTGTAACACCCAGTTTTCTAAAATAAGGATAATTTTAAAATTTTGTGTTTTAATTTATTTAATTATGATATTTAAATCATAATATGATTTTTGGGGTTTTTTATCATTTAAAAACTATTTTTAAGTCATAGCCTATGATTATGGTGTTGCTAGTGTGACCTTAGAAACTGTTTGACCTAGAGCCTAACTATGTGAGTAGAGGTTCAATTAGTACATTTAGCCTAGAGGGTATTTTGGTCATTTCTGAATTTATTTGAGCTTATTGTGATTTATTAGAACTATTTGGAATTTATGAAAATTTATGTGATTTTTAATATTAATTAATTAGTTGCTATGTGGTATCTTGGTTCTAGACTAGATTGGGCCTGACCTAGAAGTGAGACTTAACCTATAGACTAAGTGGGACTTGTTAGTTTAAGTCATGGTTAGAAATTGGTAGATAATTGCTTTTGGGCTTATTAGTTAGAATGAGGTGTTTTGAGAATAGGCCTTTAACTAGGAAACCTAGAAACCCACCAAGAGGGGGAGGCCCATGGCCCAACTAACTACAACCCTAACCCTAGAGTTTTGGCTAGCCAACATAGGGAATCCCACCCCTATATAATGTCCCTTCCATTAGTTGTAGCCTCCTTAAGAAAGTTTCCAAGTTTAGAAGGAGGGGTATAAAAATCTTCCTCAAGTCCTAGTTTCTTCATTTTAATTCCTTTTCCACTCTAGTCTTTTGCATTAGTTCCTAATCCAGCTCTATTTCATGTCCATGGAGAGAAACCTCAGCTTTGGAGCAATTTGGAGCATTGGACTAGCAAGGAGGAATCCTCATTTTAAGAGTTTTCTTGAGGAAGAACAACCAATAGGTAACCCTATCTAAACTCATTAGATTTTTGATTTCTTTGCACATTTGCATAGCCCCAGGTGTCCCCTAGCCGTAGGTATTGGATTTATGTTGAGTCGTGTCCAATTCGTGTCCGTATCGGACACGAATCAGTGTTAGGATGCATGTGTTCGATGAAATGCTTGAGTGAATAAATTCTTCTTATTTTTAAATTCTATTTGAACAGATTTCTAGCCCTATGTGTGTGTTTCACGAATCCCAAGCTCTGAGCACATTTTGAGCCGTATTCGTGTCCGAATCGGACATGAACTCGCTGTACGACGCACGTACACAGTCCCCTGCTCACGCATCCCTCGTGCTCGCTGCACACGCCACGTGGGCAGCTGTTATTTGGCATGAGGAAGGGGGCAGTGACTGCCAGTGCACCCCTCAAGTTTGACACGAAATCGTATCGTGTCGAGGGAGCACGGACACGCGTATTGAAATTGTACTGCACAGTATCAGTCGAGAAATCGACTCTGATATGCGTTGTTTTCTCTTGACACGACCCTTGTGGACACGGTGCAGGGTGACACACGTGTAGCCCTATGCTAGGCATATACGTGGACGTGACCACGTGGCATGAAGTGTCACGTGTCATGTCCACGAGTGGTGTGCATGCATGCACGACACTGTCTGAATACAGTTTAGCGTCTGTGTTCGTGTGACTGTTTGGACACTTCGTGTCCAGTTTCATGGAAACGAATGGGCCCCCTAGACACGTATACATGTAGGGAACATTCGTACACACCTGTTTTGAACTTTCGAATTTGGTTTTATGGATTATTGGGTTTAAAACAAATGGGATTCCTGATACTTAACTGGCAGTGGGGTTTTAGGAATTAATGCATATTCACCGTTGGATTTGTGGATTTAGTTTGAATGTAGGATCACTTAAATACATCTGAAATTAGCTAATATGTTAGGTTGTGATTTGCATGGATTTTTAGTTTTCGAAATTTGCATTTGGTTGGATTAAACTGTCAAGTGACTGATATACTGTTTTCTTTCCTGATTCTGTTTCAGAGTTTTAATCTTTCTTAACTGGTTTTTGATGTTAAATTATCATGTTTAGTTTGTTGAAATGTTGGGTTGTGTTGGTGTTAAGAGTTTGGGTTCAAATTGGTGAATGGTTTTCAATTTGGTGATTGAACTGATATGTAACCCTGTTGACTGAATACTTGTTTTCTGATTTAATTTCCCTTTCTAAAACTGAAACAACCTGAGAACTGAGTTGGACTGTTAGTACATATTGAACCTGGGTTGTTTTGACTTGAAAATTGAGTTTTCCTTTACCTAAGATTTATCATTGAATAGAACCTGAGTTTTAATGGAACTGTTTTAAATCCCACTTTGTTTCCTTTTTAAACTGAGTAGTGGTTTTCCCCTTATTTTTGAAATCTGAAATTATGTTAATAATCTGAGTTTGTGTACTGTACTGAGTTTTTCCTTCCTTTCTTGAACTGATCTTCTTTCCTCTCTTGAACCCTATGCATAGACTGGTAGTGTAGTTCCTTTTATAACTGGATGGGTTTCACTTGAATTGGACCATTGTTTAAAACCTGAGGTATATATATAAAAGTGGAAGTTGATTCCCTTTTCTTGTAAAAATCTGAGTTGGGTTGATGTTCTATATGACTGAATGTGTTTCCATATGTTGACTGAACACTACATGTAATCCCTGAAACACACACATACCTGTCACAGATTATACACTTATGTTGAACCACACTTCACATGTTGCCTGAACTTCCTTTTCCCTATAAACTGAATCTACTTCCTTCCTCTATATTAACTGCAATGAGCTGGACCTTAGTTTCCTCATGACTGCATAGATTCCTTCCTATAAACTGAAGGTATGTCAAATCTGAGAATTATTTGTACTTAAACTGTTTTCAATGATAAATTTCAAGGGTCGATTCACCTGTGTATGAATGAGTTAATGTACATGATGGGGGTTCATGCTAGTATGGGGTTTAAGGGTTTTTGAAATTGCTTTACAATGTTCCTGATATCACCTTGCTGTCACACATTGATGTCATTATTCATTACACAAACCCACACAAAAACCTGAGAATTCCTGCACACACACAATGTTTTGTTTGATTTAATTCTATATACACACTCATACACACATGAGAATATTCCGGTCACTGTGACACTTCACATTCATTGACACTACATTACCTACCTCTAATTGCCACACTACACAACACCCTATCTAAACTTCCTGTCACATTACACATGTACACACAAACATTGGTTCCTATATCACACATACATATGCATTGCCCTTTCTTTCTATGTGTATATGTATAAAATATATGATACATAGCTTATGTGATGTATGTGATATAATATAAATATCGCTTTTGCCTATATAAATAGTATGTATATAGACATATAGGAATTGATATGTATATATATGGTAATTGATATGGGTGTATTGCCTAATATGCGAATTTGGCTCGTGGCCTGTGTAGTGTAGCCTATGGTATCCTTGTGTAGTCTTGTGTATGTGGAATATGCACATGAGTTGGGTTATGTGAACCTGTGTTACTTGAATGGTGTGTGCTTGCTAGACTAGGCTTAGTTAGGCTTAGTGAGACTTGCTGGGGTTAGGAGTTACCTAGTTGACTAGTGTGGTTGACTAGAGTTGACCAAGTGTTGACTATAGTCTAGTTTGACCTAGACAACATGCAGATGCATTGTAGATTACATTTATCATCCCCTGTATACATCTTGACTTGTGTTGCTCTAACTAGGAGTCAGGTACCTCATCTCGGACAGTACATTTTTACAGCTATTCAAATACCAAACGAGTACATTCTCTGATCATTTCATAACTTGCTTAGAATTATATTCCTGCTCTAGTTTACCTTATTTGATGTTGTCACGATATTATCACAGATTGGTACTATATGGATCTTTTCATGCGATATTATCCCCCTCGGGAGCATCAGATACATCATGTCATGTGTTTCATGTACATCATGTATTCCTTGCTCTCATGTTATTCATGTTTCTCATGTGCTTCATGCTCGTTCATGCATGCTCATGTACTCTTATGTGCTATCATAATCGGTCATGTTTCTCATGTATCTCATGTATAACCTATACTTCATGTGCACTCATTTATGAGCCCTCATGTGAATTTCATGTGCACCCATTTATTCATGTGAATTTCATGTACACTCATTTATGAGCCCTCATGTATACTTCATGTGCACCCATTTATGGGCTTTCATGTAAAAATTATGTACGTAACATAACTTGTCTGGATCCTTGTGTATTGATTGGGGTATGGAGGAGTATAAATAGTCATGTGAATAATTCCAAAGTAGTATAGCCATGTGCGCCTCTTTAGTATATTCATGTGCAAATCAAGCCGTTCACATGTCGACTTTGTACTCTAAATCACTAGTCACTGGTAGCTCTCTACTTATAGTAGATATTTCTATTACAGTTCTCTCTCTATTTACATCATGTACTTTCTTTCAGTTTTACGTATTGTACTCTCTTGCATGTTTATGTTTTCTAACCTGTTATGTTCTGCGTGAGATGTATTGTGCTCGCTCCCGTCCTGACTGGACCTGTTGAAAATTTTACAGAGGATGATGAGGAACCCTGCACCCCTTACTTTGGAGCTTGCCTAGATGACACTCGCGACCTGGACCCCTGGGAAGGTTCAGGCAGCTGCTGAGGATGATACCCATGTTTAGCATAGATAGTCTAGGCTGTTCTTCTTTTTATGTTAGTGTTGTCTTGATTTCTGAGTTGTATCATTATAGAGATGTGAGACTTATGTTATTTCATTACTGTTGTACCTCAGTTGAGGATTTCTCTATCTATTTCATCGTGCTACATTCTACCTTTAGATTGTGATTGAGTTGTACCTTCTGTGATTGGCCTCCTTTGGAAAGTATTTCATGTTATGTTAGTTGTAGTTCATGACCTAGAACAGCGTTCTACCGCCGATACTGCGGCGTAGGCTGGGCGCTGTTACGTACTCGTATCCTCACGGTGGGTGCGGGTCGTGACATGTTAACAAATTAATATTTTAATCATAACTCATAATCTTAAAATAACTTAAAGTAAGATAACTATTAATATCCACAGAGTAACTTTCTATTTATTTCTTCCCCTCATCTTATACCATATATAAATTTATGTCATAACATTTAAATCCTAGTAGAATTGTAAATTCTCGCCAACAATTTCATTCATTTGTTATTTCCTCTTTTTCCTGCCTAAAAAAATAGAGTTCTCTTCTCCAAAAGAAAAAAAGAGACATCTCCAAGCAAAAAAATAAAAGAAAATATGATTATTTTATTCACCTTAGATAATTTTCATACACCATAGTTTTTTATTTATTTATTTTCATAAATGATAATATTTTTATTCTTTTTATTACTTTCATAAATGATAATATTTTTATATCATTTATCTATTAAGAGTATTAAATTATGTTTTTTTTCAGTTACAAAATATTTTGAAAGAAATAATTGTTGTGGCTCATCCTCGTTTACAACTTTTTTTTATCAAGTGTTTTACTAAACTCAAAATCTTAGTTACTTGAGATAAGTTTGTACTTTTATGTTTCTTCCGTGACAAAAATATTAAAGGTTCGTCCATGGCTTTGTTATTTCTCAGTTATTCTCTCTCAAATTAATGTATAAACTTTGGGAAACTCAACCCACCTGAATTTTCTAGAATAGAGAACCCTATGGAGGTAGGTCAATAGTTAAGAACAATAAAAGGACTGCTAAAAGGTGTGAAGATTGCCACAAAGGATATTGTAGTAGTAGTAGTAGTGAGGATACAACTCGATGATGTAGCTGAAAACTAGTGAAGTGCCCAACATGCAGAAGAATCTAATAAGATTTTGCCTTGGGAAAAATTTAGGAAAAGTTTTAAAGAAAGATTATTTCCTGCAACAACTATATTGGAGCTGGAACAGAGGTTTACTCATCTAAAATAAAATAAATCCAAAGAAAGGCTAGTGACTGAAGTTTTTCAACAATATCGATACCTATAAATCAAGGATTCAATTCAAGGCCAATGCTTAAAGAATATGGACAAGACCCATGTTACTTGCGGTACCTCCAACATGCGTATCATCTGGATATCACTACATACCACCCTTGGCTCCTCAAGCACATCACTTTCATTAACCCAAAAGGAAAATAAGCCATTCAACGAGAGGAGGAGGAAGAAGAAGAATGGGCATTCTTTCATACTGGATGCAATGTCGGTCGCTCCGTGCGATGCATTAGACTGGTTGGTTGGCTCGAAGGGCTTGGATGGACTTGGGTTCATGTAAATGAATCATGTAGAGTTCTATGTGACCAGTGTATTATCCCACTATGGGCAGAGACATTGTGTTGGCCTCGTGGATTGATTAGGCTGGTTGGTTTGAGATGTGCGAGGAATCGTGGGACTTGAGCGGTGATGTAGACTTGCTTAATTTGGTCGTATTAGGTGGTTTATGGAGCATGCTTGATAGTATGGTTATACTAGTTAAGAAGATTGTGAATCACGTTAAGTCATCTTTTTGAAGATTGTTCTGAATCTGCTTGGTTGAGGTAGTTGTCTATTCTTCATGGTGGGTGGTTTTGATCATTCTTTGATTTACCTTCACACTTAATAAAATGATATATGTAGTCTTTGTTTATGTATGCCATGAGATCGTAATATTAAGTAAAAAAGAACTTAGATAGATAAAAGAGAGTAATCACATTTCTGTAACTTGTTATTATAGAACACTGATTGTTAAACTGTTGATATAGACTTGTATAATGTAGTGGTTCTTTTATCTTATCATATTGTAATGTCCAAGTCCCAAAATACGCAGGACTAGAAGACCGTATACATGTCAGCTACGTATCGAGAGGACTCCCGTCCAGCTCGAATACGTATAAGCTGTCTTGATGTTCTAATTCTAATTCTATCTATCAAAGAACTATAAATATCTCTATATAAATCCATAGAATAAGTAAATCAAGAATGAACAAGACATGTCATGGTCTGTAGTAGGGGTGAGCATTCGGTTTATTCGGTTCAAACCGAACCGAATAACCGAAAATCGAATTGGACCGAAAATCGAATAAGCAAAACCGAAACCGAACCGAATTGATCCATAACCGAATCAAACCGAACCGAATTAAATCGGTTCGGTTTATTTGCAATTTTTTTGTTAATATATATAGTAACTAAATATACCTAAATTTATTTAGTATATATCTATAGTATATACATATGTATATTCGGCATATACCTATATATATTAATACATGTGTGTGTATATATAGTATATACATACATATATATATATATATATATATATATATATATATATAAAATATATATATATATATATATATATATATATATATATATATATATATATATATATATAGTAACTAATTTTTCTTATTCGGTTTTCGGTTTTAGACTGAAATCGAAACCCAAAACCGAAACCGAAACCGAATAAGAAAATTTAGTATTTTCAAAACCGAAACCGAACCGAATTTTTTTTAAACCGAACCGAATCTCTTATTCGGTTCGGTTCGGTTCGATTTTCGGTCCAAAACCGAATAATGCTCACCCCTAGTCTGCAGCCCAATAACATATATGTTCGATTAGGCCTGGAAAATGATATGAGTCTACAAAACAATACTAAATAGCAAAATATAAATAATGGACACAATATGTAAGCACGATAAAATATCTGGACCAAATATATATATAGCAATACCTCCATGATCAGCGGACTATTTCTACATGACCAACTACCTGGAGAGATCACCATGTCCTCGGGGGACTAGCAAGATACCCAAAAACATGCCTACTGTACAATAGATATACACATAGATAGACTGTAAATAATACAAAAAATAAAGACTGAAGAATACAAGAATAAAACATAAAGAAAATGGCACGCCATCGGGAATTGTGCTAGTAAATGTGACTACAGGTAAATCGGGGTAACCACAACTCGATGGGAGCCCACAGTCCTATAGTCAGTAGGCCGATGGGGACTCCCTAACTATAGTAAGTCTAATTTGCACTTGATGGGAGCTCACGAACGAGGTGGTCAGGTATAGTCAACGTCTAATAATAGGTCAAGGTTAAGTCAAGACAACTATAGGTAATCGGATCAAGTCAAGGTCAACGCATAAGAACATGGTAATCTAATCAAGTATAGTGTATCATAGATCCAATATATGACAAGAAAAGAAGGACATGTAGCATATAAGAAAACAAGTAAGAAAATATCATGAGACATGTACAAGAATCATGTGATAGTACAAGAAAAAAATATACATAAACTAGAATGACTGAAAATAAACATGCATAATACTGTATTAGTTGGCAAGGCATACTTGCATGTCTCCTACAACTTTGTAAACTGTTGTCCTACTCCAAGATCCTCGCTCACTCCGTCACGTACACCTATCATAATAAAGCTACTATTAATGACATACTTACGTCATACCTTACACAGACTTACCATATATATATAGGCCCAAAATATATGTACGCACTAATCCTATTAACTAGTCAACTCAATCTAACATATATAACATTAACTCTATTTAATGAAGTAATATTTTTATACACTAAAAATATTATAATTGATTTTGGAAAAATATATATAAATATTTTATAATAATAAATATTCTATTCTATCCATAGAGAAATCTGTACCAAGTTCTCATATTGACCCGCCATCAATATACATTGACTTGGTTTATAGATTTGCTCCCGAAACAATAATTTTTAATATATTTTAATTCTGGAAAAATACTAATAAATAGATAAAAAAATATTTTTTATATCAAAACATGCACAACAATTATTTTGAAGATGTCTCATGAAGTTTCGAAGCATATGGACACATAGAACTCATGAATTTCGGTATTTCGATATTACGACAAAATGTCCAGATTTTAATAAATAATAAAAGAAACCAAAATATTGCAAAAGTATATGAGTTAGAAGGCTTAGGAAGTCTAGTTTCTTACCAAAAATATATGGAAGGTCTAAGTGGCCTAGAAGTGGATGAAAATTGGCTCACAACAGAACTGTTCTGTTATGGATACCTTTCAAAGGACGTCCCAACCAAATCGTTTGGAACTGTGTGGATGACCAATTGGACACGAAAATAAACACATAGATATTTATATTAGTTTTGGTTTCACGAAAAGATGAGGTCGGGAAGTACACGAAATCCTAGATAGTGCTGTGACGAATTCAATATAAGTTCGGTCGACCTCGGGTGCCTTCCGTGCCTCGTACCGACCAAATTAGGGGCTGAAGCTTCTCGAAAAGGTATTGGGGGTGTTAGGGGGTGTACTAGGCTTAAGATGAAAGTGGTAGAAGGGTTGGAGGTGGTCAAGAAGATGGATTTCTGGTGGTTGGAATAAAAAGTGCAAAAATGAGAAAGTATAATATATGGCTTAGTTTGTACAAATTATATATATATAATTCGTGAGAACATATTAAGAGGGAGGTGTTTACGTGAAGAGAGGTGATTGGGATTGACTAGGATTTGGTTTGGTGAGATTTGGTTGCCTAATTTAAAAGAAATACAAAGATATATTTAAAGGGATTTAAATCGAGTCCAACTTAGGAAAGTTGTTATGGAGTTGATTTAAAATAGATTTGAATTGATATGGTTGTAATTAATTCATATAAATCAATCTAAAATATGTTAATAGGTTAGGGTACCCTAGAATAGGCTCAATCGGTCCAGCTAGTTGGACTAGTTTTGGGTTGGTAGAATTTTTGTGATCGATGTCTATAGTTTTGACTTGTGTGCCACTTAAAAATAAATAGCACATGGGTACCCAATTGAGCGGCACACCATTGGCATGTGTGTAGTAGGCTCAAAAAATGTTAAAATTATATATTGGGTCAAAAAGTTTGGATCGAATTTGGGCCTTAATTCAGAGTTGGAAAAATATATCGAAATTACGGTGAAGGGTAAAATGACTATTTTGACCCCAAAGTTGTGCAATAAATATGTAGTGCAAGGGAACATGTTTAAGTGAGACTTGGTATTTTTAAATGAAGGTTGACTCGTCTAGAACACGAATATGGAACTTGTTTTGAGGAATTGGTCAAAGTTGTACTTCAAAAATTAAAGCTACTATAAAGTGCCTATATAGCCATAAAAATAAAATATGGTTTAATATATAAAAATTATGTAAATAAATAAAATAAAAATCCCCCAAAAATTTGGATGCTTACAATCTATCTATCTTAAAAGAATTTTGTTCTCGAAATTCAAAATAATGCATACTAATGATGAAGCTAACGTATAACTAGGAATAGTTCTAAGGGGTACATTATGTCACTACGGTCTCTTCTCTCGAGTAACAATCAATCCTAAACAATTTTCTATGTAACGTCCCCCTATGAAACTATAAATGGTTACCTCTAGTCATTCCTCCTAGTGCTACAACGATCATGTTGAAAGATTGTCCTTCTTGACCATCAAGCTAAGAACTTAATTACTAGTCCCTTAACCACTATATCCTCGATTTTTTTAACTTTTGAATCTACCGACTAATTTTCTCAAAGGCATTGTCCTATATTTTTGTTCAAGCCTTGAATCTAAATTCAAATAGTAATAATAATCTTTAACCATTCTAATCCTAGAAATTTAATTCATCGATATTCCTTAAAATTCTCAAATTTTAAATGCAAGTCCACTCTGACCTTAGTCTCCTCAAAAATTTTAGTGATACAAAAAATACAATAGATCATCTTCTAAATTTTAAGTTATCAAATTTCTCAGCCTTCAAAATTTAGATTCAATTCTTCAAGACATTTTTTTCTTCTTAAGTCAAATCTTTATCCTCAAATTCTCTTATATTGTTAACATTAACTCAATAACCATGAATATTCTTCTAAAAATTTATGAAGTCAAATGTACTAAAACATCCCAATTTTATTTCACTCAATTTCCTTTCTCAATCACTATCTAAGTGCTATACCTTTAAAATATAAATTCTCTTTCTAATTTGACTTTAACACAACTTTATCTACCTTAAAAAATTTCATAAACACAAGATTACATCTTATATGAACATCCTCAAAGTTTAAGTTAATTCCAATCACCTCTATCTCAAGTTGGTAAATTCATAAATACTTCTTCAATCACAATTATTAATTCACCACCAATGAATCATATTGTGTTTGAGGACGTCTACCCACCTTTGGTCACACTACCTCATCAAACACATGCTGTCATAAAAATTCTATAACCCTTGCCCAATAAATGAAAGAATCAATATCACTATATACCTAAGGCATCCATGTGATTCCCCAGTCCCAACATTTGTAGGACTAGGAAAGCGTGTACATGCCAGCTACGTATCAAGTGGACTCCAGCCCAACTTGAATACATATAAGCTGTATAGTAACGACAAACTATCTATACTAATCAATAATATTTCTATGTCTCAATGTACAGTAATACAGAATACAAGAATGAACAAGATATAACATAGTGTGCACCCCTATGCTACATTTGTCCGAATAGACTCAAAAGAATAACTTGAGTTTACAAATATTAGGCTAGCAAGCAGAATATAAATAAATAGAGATGAACATGTAGTAGCAAGAGATACCTAAAACAGTAAATAGAAACCATCATAATCAGCAACCAACTCTGCTCAATCGAATACCTAGAGAGATTACTAGGTCCTTAGGGGACTAGCAAGGTACAAAATATACATTCTAAGATACATATATGAAAAAAATGATCTAAGGGTATCTACTATATCCGGTCTACGTAATATGCATGTGAAAACATGTACTAGAATATCAGACATTCACCACTGAAGCTCACAAACACCTCAGCAGGCTATTGTCCCTAGTACCGTATCGTGGGACCAAGAACAATCAATCAATCAATAAATAATATCCATTACTCTGCTACAGAGATAAAGGCTCATAACAATAATATGCCACAATATAATAAGTCTGATACTGTAGTCAAGTACTCCCCACCCTATGTCTAGAATCTAGTAATGTCAAGTCCATACAGTCATCTCGATAATAATAACAATGAACAATCTAGTAACTACTACAAAATCAATACCATGAATACTCATGTAAAACTTCGCATCATGAACGTGTCGGTATCCTGTGGTCATTCGTGTCAATGGACACGTCAATTATGCACGCAATGGCTAATGTCAATACTTGGTGTCATCATGACATCGATACTTGTCTTTGAAACGGACACTATGTATCAACGATCCTACGTCATGCTAATGCTAACAAATAAACAACAAGAAAATAAAAGGAACAATCCTTGGTTCAAAAAAATCTATAACCAAGGCAAGGTACACTTGCCTGTAACTGCTGTCTGAGGTATGCCTCACAACTTTAATGCCTTTGTTACTTCCTCAAATTCACCTATAATAATACACTATTATTAATACTCTATCTCGACTTACTATATATACTTTCCATATATGAACTATTGTAACTGCCTATTTTAAAAAATGACGGCAAATTTGTCATTTTATAAATTGACATATATAGTGAGTATTTATTTATAAATATTGTATTTTGGGATTAGTTAGTCGGGTTAGAGACTAGTCTAGTTTTTGACTTATGTTAGTGGCCCAGTTAGCTTAGACACTAATCAAGAGCTCAATAATTAGCAAGGCCCATAAAACAAACTCATTAGGCTAGTGCACTTAGACTAACTATTCATGACCAATTAGTTCCCAAAGAGGTTAGG
Source organism: Iris pallida (assembly GCA_029216955.1). Taxonomy (NCBI): domain Eukaryota; kingdom Viridiplantae; phylum Streptophyta; class Magnoliopsida; order Asparagales; family Iridaceae; genus Iris; species Iris pallida. Next base: position 4,202,127 of record JANAVB010017596.1, on the reverse strand, counting down.
TTATTTTCCAAAAGAACCCCAACCCTTCCCCTTTCATTTATTTAGCTAAATGACATCTTAAGGGGCTTATTGGACTTTTTGGTTTTGTCCTAACCTAGCTATATATGGACGGCCAAGTGGCGAGTCCCTCTATACTTCTTTTATTCCATCTCTAGCCTCCAATGTTCCAAATTAGGAGTTCTTTCGAAAAGAGAGCATCCACCATTGATTTCCTCTCCCAATCCCACTCTTTTCTCTACCATTCCTCACAATCTCTCAAGAAGAAGTGTCTACAAGGAGTGTGGAGCTAGGAGCAAGGAGGAGAGTCCATTTGCTAAAGATTTTTGTGTCGGGTTCGTGTCCATTGGATTGTTCATTGGAAAACAACTTCCAATAGGTATAACTCTCTCTAAACTTGTTATTTCAATCCATATTTTAATATTGATCCCATAGGAACTCACCCATATGTATGGATAACCCTTAGGAATGGTTTAAAGGCTCTATTGAGTCCTTATTTGAAAGTTTGAATAGGTTTTGTGTTACTTTAGGGAGAAATCTGAGGGTGACACATCAAGTGTTTGTAGAAATGTCTTATAGGCTAAAATAGACTTGTGGGTAGTGTTTGAGGCTAGTATCGTGTCTAAAATAGTACCATAAGGTTGTGTCTTGATGTATTAGGACACGAGAACAATTTGGGGATTGTGGACCTTGACACATTAGTGTACACATTGCATACCTATAGGAATACATTCATGTGTGTGTGTGTCTAATTAGATTCTAGCATATACTTGTGTTATATATTCATTCCATGAAGACATTTGGTCATATAATATTGTATATGAGTTAAGGCCTAAACATATATAAGTGTATATATGTGAATATGTGTAATATGTATCATGGGGGTATATATTTATAGCTAATGTATGACCCTGTCGTGTATTAAGTCACTGAAAAGCTACTGTCCTATATTAATGTTATGGGGGTACACTATATAGGTAATGTGGCTATGAGGGTATCTCTTTTGGACTGCACAACAGTATTTTGTGCACTTTTGAGTGCACAGAATACAGGGTTCAGAGTTAGTTCATTTAGGAGTGTTGTTTTGATACATGTGAGTGTGTCATATTAAATATCATCTGCTGTATTGCTGTTGTCCAGGATCATGTGGGGGTGTGGTGATTAGGAAATTAGCTTTTGAGCATGGGCAGAAACATGTGTCTGAAACATGTGTAATATATTGCCTATAGGCAAGGGTATGTTGTACATATGAGATACTGTGAGGTAGGCTCTGGGGTTTGGCCTAAGAACTGAGAATAAGAGAAGGGAAAGCTAAAGACAGGTTAGGAGAGGAAAATGTCAGGTAGAAAATGAACTTTGTTCTGTTTTGGACACTTCATATAGGAGATTTGGGGAGTTCATTTGGACTGATCAGTGAGATCGGTAAGGAAGGAAATGAATTGGAAGACTATGTGTTCAAATTAGAGGAACTGATCTGAGTGTTACAATGGTGAGAGGGGGATTCTTTGTATCAGTTTGCAACTGATAATGAAGAGGGAGAAATATTATAGAGAGTGTGGGTGAGTTTGTTAATTCGAAACCTATAGCAGCAAAGTATTAAGTAAATAGGTAAATGGAATGGAGGGATTCAGTTCAGTATGGACTGAACTAGATGGGGTGGTTTAGAAAGAGAGTGGAAATGAAAATATATAGAAAGAAGGAGCTCACTTAAGCAGAGGGTTGTTGTAGTATGCAACAACAGTAGAAGGGACATGTAATTTGGGTTTAGTCTCGAGCAGGACATGGAGATAGGGGTCCTTCAGCTATAGGGATTCAATCTCATTTTGGACTGAACCATGCTTACCAGTCAAGTGACTGTAGAGGGAGATAGGTTGGGGGCTGTCCTAATAGAGACTGCCAATAGAGAGCAGAGCCTTATCATCTAGAGGTTAGGATGTATCGGTCCTACCATTTGGATGTTTGTGAAATCAACTAACTGTGAAGAGAAGGCTGTATGGGGCCTGTTCTTCTAATACCAGTTATAGGATAGGTGTATGGTAATAACCAATCACATGATTAATGATCTATATAGGTATGGTACATGCCTACTGTACGAATTTTATGGTAGGGGGAGGTAAGTATGACTGATACCATAAGTATCAGTTGATATCAGAAGTGGGTCGAGCAATATAGGGGTTAAATCATTTGGACTGAACCAAGCTTGGACAGTCAAGTTGTAGTGAGTTTAGTTGGAGAAATTGAGGATTTGGGTGAGGAATCATATAGATGGAAAACTATAGGAGAGGATTTGTCATATCTAATGTTGATTCATCTGGTACATGTATCCCACAGCTATAGTGTATGTATATCTATATGGAATTTGTTAGATATGGCTGTTATGGGCAAGTAAGGGAAGTGGAAGCTAGTTACAGTGATGGCAGTTGAGATTTAGGGGTTAAGGGCTGAGATTTAAGTGGGTCTCTCATTTGGACATTTATGATGAGTCTCTTATATCTACAGTGTACACATAGGACTGTAGGATAATGTAGCTCCCCTTCCCGGAGTTTTGAAATATTTTTTATTATTTATTTGATTTAAATAGTGATTTTAGAATTCTATAAATAATTATTTAGTTTATTATTATGGTAGATGACTTTAACCATGATTAAGTTTTGAAGTACTAGACGACTAGGAATCATGGCACGAATAGTGCAGTGACGTGCTTTGACTAATGTATTAGCCATGCCAAGGAAGGCCAAGCCATAGTGATGCCCTAACTAGAAAAACCAGGCCAAGTTGTGATATGACCATTATGTTTAGTTTAATTATTTATTATTATTGTAATTGGACACTTAAGTGCTCCGGTTGTACCGGACTGGACCCGGACCGGCCCAAGCCATGTAGTTATGCGGAACGTCCAAGGACGTTCGCATTGAAGGAATTTGGTATGAGGGTATTGTATTTCATTTTAATGATTTAACGAATATTTTCTAATATTCGAAATTAGATACTATAAATATTATAAGTAGCTATAATAAATATTTAAATACTGAATATCTATTGTATCATTATAATTAATTATTTTAGGTATTATTCTGTATAAAAAAATGTATTCTTTAATATCCTTGCATATATATAAGTTTTAAGTACAATTGTATTGTATGATAAATATATCTAGAATATTGTAATTACTAAGTAAATAATTTCAGAGAATATTATTAATATAAATTCTTGCCTTTCATAATAAATAGTTATATTATTATCATTGAAGCTATCTTTTCTTATCATCATACTAATAATATGAAGAGGAATATTTTGCGTAAATATACATATATAGGAAATAGATTTATCACGAGTTATTTTATGCTAAGGGTGAATAAATATTATTAATATTTATGATTAAAGGAGTATTTATTGATATAAAAATATATATAAGGTATATATGTATATGGTAGTGTATATATGAATATAATATATTATATATATATATATATATATATATATATATATATATATATATATATATATATATATATATATATATATATATATATATTTTTTTTTTTCTTTTTATATATATATATATATATATATATATATATATATATATATATATATATATATATATATATAATTGTATATATACGGGTATATATATATGTACTTGTGTGTGTGTATATTATATATGTAATTGTATATGTATATATTATAGGTGTATGTGTGTATACATGTGTACAGATAAATAGATGTGTATGCGTGTATATATATATATATATATATATATATATATATATATATATATATATATATATATATATATATATATATATATATATATATATAAGTGAATTGTGTATGTGTAAATTCTTAATATATAAAATGTATGTGTGTATATATAAATATATATAGTATATGTATACATATAGGAAAATATAGGAATATATATTTTTGTGTAAATATTTGTACATGTGTATATAAACATAGATATATATATATGTGTGTATAAATATATATGCGTGTATATGTATATATAATATATATATGCGTGTATATAGATATTATTTGGTGATTATATATATACGTATACGTATATATACTAAATAGAAATAAAAGGAAAAAGAGAAAGAAAAAGAAATGGAAAAAGAGGCCTAAAACCATCCCAAGCCAAGGCCCGACCAGGACCTAAACTAATTTTCTCGAGCGGATTAAACCCCCCCCCCCCCCCGATACTGTTATGTTCAACAACAGAGTGTACGCTCGAGAGAAGGGACGAAATCGAACCTGTCGAAACCCTAGACGCGCGCCACCCTCCCCGGACCCAGAGTGCGACCCTAGGCGTGCCGTCCGCCGCCACCGCGGCCGATCGTCGGCCGGCGACGAGGTAGCGCGCGCGCCGGAGCTCGCGGATTCAACAGCCACCGCAGCAGCTTCCGTAGTCAGGTACTCATCTTTGTGCAACAATTTCTTCGTCATTGCTCCATGATATTTCGATCTATCGACTCGTAGAGGATGCCTACATAACCACCTCGACATAACAGTAAATAGTTTAAGACCAAGTCGATCAACCTGCCAGGAAGATCGACACAAAGTCGAACGTAAAACTGTCCAAAACAGGACAGTATTTTGATCCAGACCCCCATCTTGGGAGGCCGACATCGGTCGATCCTGATAGGAGACACAAAATCTATTTGAAGGAGTTTTTAGACAACTTAACCAGCTTTCAAACCCTATTTTTAGATTATTTTATTAATCAGTAGATGTTAAGATAAATCGAGTTGAAAATCACGAAAAACCTGTTTTCAAAACTTAGAAAACTCATCCACACGACGTGCGTCCCGCCATTCCGGGCGACGTGGTCGCGAACCGAAGGCATCGAAAGGTGCGTAACGGGTTCGTGGTCGTGTGGGCTTTGACAGAATTCAAATTGGTCGCGTGTGCGCGACGAATTTGATGCGTATCCGTCGAAATTCACCGTATCGTGTACTTTGTAAATTCTTAATTACTTTGTGCATACTCGTCAGATCGAGACGAAACTTGGACCAACAGGACCGTATCATTTTTTTGGTTCTGTATGCCAGGTTTGGTCCAATTCTGAGACAGTTGAATCGTACGTCGTTTTACGGGCCCCGCGGTCCCACTCAACGGACGATTTTGTGCACGGCCTGCCGGAATCCAACTTGGACATACGGTTGGGTTCGTATCGGAAAACCGGATCCGTAGACATGTAGTTTGACGACTTTAGAGATCGTTGACTCTGGCACGCTTTTCGGTGCAAAGCAGGTCCAACGGCGGACATCGTTTTTGCCCGAAATTATCGTTTTGCTCCTGTATCTAGAATTGGACTTAAGGATAAGCAATCCTAGCTAATTTGACTATTCTGAGAACGTTGGTACTATTTATTTCAGCATCCGGAGACTTCTACGTGTGTTGACTGATTGTGGCTCATTGAGTGGTATGGTATTATTGGTTTCTCCAGGTAAGGACCTCAGGCAAGTGCACTTTCTGATTGTTTCGATTCATAGTAGTTTTCTCATTTCATGTCTATACATATATCTTGCTGCTTGTTGACACACTCATCACACGGAGTAGTCGAAAGGGGAAATATCTTATTAAACATGTGAACTACACAGAACTATCCCATGAGTCTATTCTTGAATAATAGCCGCTGCACACGACACGTGCAGTGTGCCGGATTTACCCCCTAGCCGTTCACATGTCGAAACAGATATTTCACACCACCTAGTTAGATGTCTTTTATTAGTTTTTCCGTGTTTACTTCTCTATCGTGCTATGTCATCAGTTTTCTTACTAGCTTTCATATTCCATATGCTATTTTCATGTATTGTTAATTCTATTATATTTTGTATTGCCGTCGGTTTGTGTACTTATTCCATTCCTGACCTGAAAACCATCATTTTTCAGGTTTAGCCGCGATCACTCTTAGTACTGGGAAGACTTGGGGTATGCTGAGGTCAACCTAGAAATAGATAACAGTTGTACTCAATTTCATTAATTGTAAAACTTGTATTTTCCTTTAAATATAAATGTTGTAACTGTTGTAATAAATTTAGAAATGTGAATGAGCAGCAAATATTATTTCTTGAGCATTTATTTCTTGCAGGCTTGACAGCGTTCTCACGCCGACTCTGCGGCGTAGGATGGCTTGGACACGTCTGTATCCGAAAAGCGGGTGCGGGTCGTGACAAGTTTTATGGGGCCCATGCAGGTCAGTTTTCGCAAAATATTGTGAACTCGTGATGGTACGTTAGTCATACTATTGCGAGACCTGCGTCCAGGAAGTGCTCATTCACAACTAAGATTAAAATGATTTAAGATAATGACTAAGATTAGGAGTCCCTTGTTCAAGTTGACCGTTGGGTAGTTAAGGTTGTTAGATAGGCCATGCTATTCAGAATTATTAAATTTAGATAGCTTGCTATATCCCTAGAGGTACACTGATACTTGTGATATGACATTATGATCCAATGTGGATCCACTATTCGCTGGTAAGTTAGACTTGCCTAGAATTAAGGCATTAATTTTAATGAACTGTTAATTTTTTTTGCTGTATTAGATATAGATCTTATACCATAAGTTAGAATTGCCTGTTTTAAATACTATGTTGCCGTGGAACATTTTAAATTTTCTGATTCTGTTATTTGCATACGAATCTCGAAGTAGATTTATTGAGATTTTTCCTCAACCATAGGAAGCATATAAATAGATACTCGAATGTTTGTATTCCTTTCGTCTTTAGTTATTTCCTCCATGTTAACTCTTTTCATTTTAAGTGTTGTGATTGATAGGACAAATACCTACGCTTTATTTTAGTCAACCTGTTTGAGTCTCTAGAGCTCATGAACTTTTACGGATATAGTTAATGGAATATTAGTTAACTAGTATGGTTAGACAGCAGTGCATTGTCGTCATTTATTCAGAGCGGAGAATGTGGGTTCACTGCAGCCAGCAGCGCACTGACGAGGCACAACCCATATAAATAAAATTATTTTGAGGATCATAGGTTATAGAACATTGCTAAAACTATGTCGTAGTTGACCCCTTAGATCTAGATATCCTTGTGTCAATATAGGGTGGAGTACCTGATAGCTTATCACACCTGAATCACGGAACCAAGGGTTGGTCACAGCCAGAGTATACAGGCGATGCATAATTTTTGGTGAAATGATTTCAGATGTGATTATAAATTTAGGATACTATAGAGGATAGGGACTGTCCTGTATGACCCTAAGATCCAAAACCAATACTAGTGTAAGTTCTGTAAGTTGAGTAGCATGTCTCCCAATCTAGCATTTCGTGGTCCTTGTGACCCATTGACGAGGTAATTGACCGACACTAATAGGTTTTACTTAGAAAATAGAACTCAGAAGTCCATAACCCATTAGTCGACCAAGGCCTTAGAGATAGGAAGGTAATAGGTTGACTGTATAGGCAGAACACTAGGTAAGGATTTGATTTTCTCAAAACTCAAACTACTTGTACCTCCTTCCCAAAATCTCGCCTACTTATTTTTGGCTATCTGGCCAATGCTGCTATTACAGCCTATTTTTGCAAGCTTACTCTTTATCGAGCTTGATTCAAGACATATGTTTATTGGGGACGCCCGCTAACGTATTGTATAATCAGAATCATTATATCCCGGCTGATCACCATGATGCATTTGGTTCGCACTTCATCTAATTACCCTACGTGGATTGAGATATAGATGTCTCTAGGACCTCATCCGCGACTGCTTTGACAATTCCTCTGAATTATACATTCGCCTTTGAATCACATAGTTGTATTCAGTGACATCTCTCTTGAACTCTTTATTGTTTTGTCTTTCACCGATTAGAAAGACGAAGCTCGTAATTGGTAGATAGATACATACATCCCCATGGCTAAGATAGTTGTATGCGCAAGTGTAGCTACATCGGCCAGCCCTGTGACTGGAACCTTGCCTTGAGTATCGTCCTCTCTTCGACACTAACCTGCTATCTTAATCTTTTAGTCATTGGAGACCGAGAATGACTAGGATCTTTCTCTTGATCAATGCTAACCTGGAGACTACCTATTCTCCAGAGACCAAATGTTGTGAGCCTCTAATTATTTTTGAAGCTTGCTTCAACTAAGAACCCTTGTGACGATAGTCTGGCAGGTTTGACACACATGAAATTTACGACCCAGTTGTTAGGAACCTTTTCATACATATGCCATAGAGCTGGCTACCCCGTCGATAACTCTTGTACACTATGGGCGAGTAGTTCATTCTATTTTATCAACCATGTATCATTATACCCACTCGTTTTCCATTATTGAGGAACGGTCCTTGCAGGCTTATATCGACGGTATCGTAACGCCGTGCCTCATTCTCTTTAACAAGACTCAAAGTATAATATCCGGACTTTGGAACCCTTGTAACCTCATTATTCCTAAAAACACATCCTAGCTTCTAAGGTGGGTAGACCGTATGCCTCCTAAAACTTTGGGATATACGAAGATTACTGATTGATTAGAATATATCCATTAGCATGACAATTAGTGCCCCATGGACTCCATTTTTTATTTAGAACATTTTGTGTCCCCGACCATGTATTAATATTCGGAGCACCGAGACCAGCTGTTATCTTCCAACAAATTTCACAGTCAGTCTAGACGAGTCCATCTTTCATCTAGGTATATTATGTCCCACTCAAACCCGTCCCCTTGTACTCTATTTTTATGGTACGACTTTTAGGACAAAAGGACTATCTATAACCCTTACATAGTACCGGTACACTTCCCGACTTCCATTAGAGCCTCAACCTCGACTCAACCCCATGGATAGAAACCTATTCTAGAATACCCTAATCTAGTAGAATAGTTTTATTATTGGAATCTTGTCCAGTCCATATAGATTGCAATCCAAGGTTTACCCAACCAACGAGGAATGTCCAATCAGAAGTCCATTAAGACTCAGTAAAACCCATCCATGCATACCACCATACTCGGACTAAAAAACCGAACTATTTGGAATAGGCCCCTGTACCTATGATGTAGTCTCCACCTCTCAGAATGTGAAGTCATTCGTAACCCGTATTCCATCCACCTGGAAGTCCGACACGATCATGTGTTGCATATATCCCTTGCTCGTGTGTTTAAATAATCACGGGAAGATCATAATCTTGATTTCTTAAATTCTGCTCTATTGTGAAACCTTGTTTAGAACTTCGGGAACGGAGTTTCTGTGTTGCACGGATTGCAAGCCCCTCTAGGAAACGAAGGATTCTTAGATTAGTAAGTGACTGGACTAGAGTAGCCCAATTTTGCAAATAGGACAATAGGTTCATAAACTTCCTTTCTACCTGCATCATTGGATACTCTATCGCACTTGAGACTTCATAGTTGCTCTCGATTATTCTCCCTTATCTTCCTGTCCTGCTATTTCAGAACGACGAATGGTCATGCTTAATAGAAATTATCAATATTTCTTAGCTACTTGTGTAAATTACTGTTGCTAAGTTCGGGTTGCTTGATAGATACGAGAGGATTATAGATACATATGCCTATATTTGTGGTAAAGTAGAATTGTTAGCACCAGTTAGAAGATTTAAGATTTTTGTGTGTGAGGAGTAGTATGATCAAAGGTGGTAGAAGTCCTGGCGGCTATTTGGCTAGGAAAAGAATACAACTATTTTGAGGAATTAAAAAAAAATTTGAGAAGATTGTGGTAATAGTGGATTTATTCCTGACTTTATTTTAATTTTAGGCATGGTTATGAGTTAGAATTTCGAGGACGAAATTTTTTAAGGGGGTAGATTTGTAGCTCCCTTCACGGAGTTTGAAATATTTTTATTATTTATTTGATTTAAATAGATTTTAGAATTCTATAAATAATTATTTAGTTTTTTTAAGT